>PVIU01021493.1:0-31449 GCA_004026605.1 Ondatra zibethicus
GAGGGATGGGGGTGGGCCTTGGACTTCCAACAGGGCAGGGCACCATGCCCTCTTTCAAGGAAGAAGGGGGAGGGAGGAGGGGTGGGGGGTAGTGGGAGGGGACCGGGAGAAGGGGAAGAAAGGAAAAAATTTTTTTTTATCTTTAATTATGTTCTTGAATGGAAAAAATAAAACAAAACAATGTATGGGGAAAAAAAAATAAAAAAAAAAAACATTATTCTATATAACTGGGAGAGTGAAAATTTAACTTCTTCTGACCTAGAAAATTCTAAACTTACTTAGATCTCATTCTAATATTATACTGAGGACAAGACTAGTATAATAGGAAGAGTCAAAGTTGGTGAATCATGTCACACATATTGGAGACAAGTCAGCTGCATAACCAGAGGCTAGAAATAGAGTTAGTGTGAAAGTGAGAGGTAGGGGTGAAAAGATATGCATTTTTGCTATTGCTCATCATAATACAATGTAAAGAGTACAAAGAAACATTCAGTATAAGAACCTACCTAAAGTGGAGACTGTGTTATAATTATTCTCCAAAAGAGCTCTATTTTCTTTAAACTCACATCAGAAAAATTTCTACTTTGGCCATAAATTTCCCAAGACTATTGATGCTTTCATTGCCTAGTACAGAAAAAACCCTTTTGTAGAAATTGAACACAGTATATTTAACAGATTATATCAGGAAAAGAAAGCCTGGGTTTTGCATTCATGATCTAGATGTCCCCACTTTTAAACTTTTCTAATTCACTTTTAGCTTGTACAAAATAGTATTGTTTAACATCCTTAAAAGCTCGTCACAAAAATAAAATTATATATACATATACATATAATTATATATTTGTGTGAATGTCTGTAAATCATATGTATGTAACAATTCTTGAATCATATTTATATTCTGAGAGCTTTTCCAGTGTGTACTTTTGTTGCACATTTAACAATAAAAATTGAACAATTCTGTTGAACAGAAAATATGTCATTTTTTTTGAAAGACAAAAGGTCAAGTGGGCAGGATCTGGGAAGAGATGGGGGATAGAAAAAGTATGATCAAAACACATTGTATGTTAAAAAGAAATATTTTTAAAATAATTTTCTTAAATAATATTTTAAAAAAGAGACACTAGATAAAGGTTTTGAAAACAGTTAAACAGGGGCTACAGAAAAGTTAATATTGTAGACTTGAATGTGATTAATTCCTTTTATATAAGACAAAAATTTTAAAAAGGAGAGTCTAGAGAGATTGGTTCTTGGTTACAAGCACTGGCTACACTTTCAGAGGATGGTGATTGATTCCCAGCACACACATGGCAGCTCACAACGCTCTGTGACTGCCACTTGAATGGAAACAACACCCTCTTCTGGCCTCTGAGGGCCCTGAATATCTGTGCAGATATATAAGCAGGCAAAATTTCCATATGCAAATAAATGAATAAAATTGAACAGAAAGCAATATACATAGTGTTAGAACAAATAAAAACAGAAAGGAAATAAAAAGGAGAAGAGAAAAGGAAAGCATTTTCAGATGAGCAGAGTAGCACACACACACACATACGTATCTATATACTTATCTATAAGGCAGTGTGGTTTCACTGAACTAGAAAATTGGGGGTAAGATTGTAGAAAGGCAGGCAGGATTCAGGGACTGATGTATTCTGAACTGAAAGCAGGAAACAGACAAAACAAACTCAGAAGGGTATTCTTTAAGTTGTCAAAGCATGTCCCTGTGACACACTTCCTCTAGCAAGGACTCACCTCCTAAGCTTCCTCAAATGGTCACCAGCTGGAGATGAATATTCAAATGCCCAGACTAGAGAACATATCACAGTAAAATTACATATCCATTAAATTATGTTTTCTTTCTTAATTCTCTTTACATCACTGTATTCTCTGAATGTTGTAAGAGGAGCAGGCAGGCCACGTTCCTGGTGCCCTGCTAGCTTAACCCCCGAAATAATTACACAGAAATTGTATTAATTAAATTACTGCCTGGCCCATTATCTCTAGTCTCTTATTGGCTAACTCTTACATCTTGATTTAACCCATTTTTAATAAATTTGTGTGTCACCACGAGGTCGTGGCTTACCAGGAAAGATTTGGCGTGTCTGACTTGGCAGCTTTATGTTGGCAGCTCTCTAAGTCTTCTTCCCAGAATTCTGTTCTCTTTTCCTCACCTAAGTCCTGCCCTGTCAAAAGGTCAAGGCAGTCTCTTTATTTAACCAATAAAAGCAACCCAAATACTAAAAAACCTCCTACACCATCTGAGGATAGGAGTGGTATTTTCACTTAATTGCTATTAACAAACATTTATTAGACTGTGAGTAAATGAAGTACATAAAATGTGATGAACTAACTAGCATTTATGCACATTTTACACCCATGAATTTTTAAATTATTTATTTTGAGAAATTACAATAAAATTTCATCATTTCTTCCTTTCATTTTATCTCTCCAATTTCTTCCTTGTACCCTTCCTTGATGTTTTTCAAATTCAATTCTTCTTCCATAATTGTTGATATATTTCAACATTTGATATACTGATATAATATGTTAATGTTGATATGTATCAGCATGATCTATATATACACAATTATTAAAAAGAGTGCATGAATATGCATACCTACAGACTATATATAACACACACATATCTACTACTTAATATGTAACATATACACATATATAATGTTACTTGTTTATGCTATTATTGCTCACACAGAACCTTTAGTCTTCTGAACACCATAGTTTCATAACATGTTTTCACCTCTTGTTTGCACATTGAGATTTTCTGCATGTGATAGCATTGCTTGGTCATTAAATATTCTATTGAAGATGTTCAAGACAGTTCTATTATCTTTTGTTAAAACCATCTATAGTGAGCTCTTTATGTCTCTTTTTCCATAGTTAGATTTCTTCCTTAAGTATTCTAATGTTCCTCTGTATGTCTAGCTGTGGAGGAGCCTCATTAGCTCTGTGGAGTCTATATCTAAGGTCACACCATCCTCGATTGCCCTAATGTATCTCCCTATTTCTGTTAAAAGTGATTACTTTTTGTATGGAATTGACAGATGAATCTTAGGTTAGGAAAGATTATTTTCACTGAAAGAAGACATAGATCCAGTGTCATGTCATGTTGGTTTGCATGGAAAAGTGTGACTTCCAGAATGTGTGGCTAACAATAGCCAAAACTCCTCTAAAATACATTGTGTCCCATGTTTTCAAATTTGATTTCAAGCCATGAGATTTCAAGCAATGTGGACAACGCCATTAACTGAGTCTTCAGTATGTCTATTTTATTGGACGTTACATTGGTCACCATCCTTCCAACAACTTTTTATGAATGATTAGAAAATTTTAATTTGTAAATTTAGCTCACAGAAAAATCTAACCAAGGGGAAGTTCTAAATGAGGTTCATAGGATGGGATTGTGGGGCTTGTTAGTACCATCACTATCTCTGAATCATTTCACCTATGAAAATTGAGGGCTACTAACATTTTTGTTGAGATGGCTCGCTAAAATACCCTGGTAGCTATGTACCTCCATTTTCATACACAATTGTTATGTTCTCCCTAGAAAGAACTTTTCCAGAGATCAATTTTTGTGGATGCAAGGTAAGAATTGTGAGCATGGTGCTGTGTATACATTCACGAGAACATGAATACACACACAGAGAATTGTCAGTTGCCCTTACAGTCCACCCAGGAAATATATGACTAACCCTCCCCCACCTTCACCTCCTCAGTTCAGCATGGTCTTAGATGTCATATCAGAAATTCAGTAAATGGAATTATTTTCTGATGGATAGCATAAATAAAAGAACCTAAGCACTCTGGAGTGCAGTTTTCTGCCCGGTGGTTCTGCCTGCCTCATGCTGAGCTGATTCCCAGGAAATGCTGGGGAAATTTTCTGTGCTTCAGTCCCTATGGTTTGTGCCTTATTTTCCATGCAGACAGGAGCTGACGCTCATCTTGTTACTTTCTCTTTTGGAAGACCTGCCTTCAGGCAGATGTGTCAAGTTATCTTACTGCCTTTGAAGCCACACTGCGCAATTCCTACCTGCCAGCAAAAGATTTTGCCTGAGAAGTCATAAATAGGGACACTGAAGAGTTATCTACCTGGGATGATATTCTCTCTGTAGGTACTGAACAGTCTATTCCAAATCATGCTTTTCATCACTTACAGTGATTTTTCTGGTTCAGATGTCTAATATTAAAATAGAAAACAATATTTTGCTGGTTGAAGAAGCATGCCTTTCACAGTTTGACTATAAAAATGTTCTTGAATACCGACTTGGTAAGAAAAATTGTAATGCATGATATTAAATAGCATGAAAAAAAGGAAAGAGTCACTACCATATACATTAAATTGGCTACAATATTAGGCAATAAAGGAATATTTGAGGAGAAAAGGTAAACAAAATTTGGACAGCTCTTAAAACACATCAATTGAAATTAATTTAAAGATATTCAATATCTTAAGCCATTTATAAACATTTTAACTGAATGTATGGATTTTGCCTACTTTTTTGTATTCTGGAGGAGACTGAGTCTGTTATGGCTAGGTCAGTAACTATAATTGCTGGATGGTTCCTGTAACTTTTAGTAACAACTGCCTTTTCCCAGGTTGGCAGGAGTGTGGCTGTCTGTTCTGTAAGACAGTTTTTGCCATCCTTTGAAATGAGAGTAACTGTATCTTTATTTGTAGAAACAGGTGTTAGGTAGTCTTGCCCATAGGCTATGATTTGCTAGCTCCTTCCTAGGTTATGGTTGGGATCAATGCTGGGAATTTGCCGTTTATTTCACTAGAGAAAAAAAATAAAACAGAACATGTTAAAACAAGAAACGATTCCCTGAGCCTCTGGAACACATTCCTTAGACCTGGCACTAGCTGATTGTGTCAGATTTGAATAAATAAGACTTTTCTGAGCCTATATTTTCACATTTAATATTGTAGTTTGAGGCAAAGTCTATCAAGAAAAATTTCTGCCCTGTGCCTTAGGTGACACAACTTTTTTACTAGGTAAAATCACTAGTAATTAATTATAAGTCCCTAATACTTAAGAAGTTTATTATAATCTAATTGTATCCAGATCACTATTTAAAATGCATATCTCACAGCAGGCTACTGAATGGTCAGTCCTAACTCTGGGGCCAAGGTTAGAGGGTTCTAAGGGACTAGAAAATTAGAAAGATATGTGGAACTTCATGCAGATGTAACATACTTTAATCTGGGTTATGGTCTCCATCTTGGTCTCAAAATCATATTTATATAAAACCAAGATTGAAGTGACATTTTGTTCAAATAGTTAAGTAACAGTTTACATCACCGTTTAATGTTGAGAATTCATAATAATCAATGTCATCTATTTTGTGTTTATTTATAGCCCTGTGATTGTTAGCATTTGCCACTTTGGTTTTATATATCTGTGCCATGTTGTCCAGACATAGAGTGGAACTCTCTTTCCTATAGATGTCCAGCAGGGTTTAGATGAAGCAGCAAGTAGAATGGAAATAAGGATGCTGAGCAGAAGAACAGGTTTGTGAACACTGAGATGCCATCCTAAAAGAGTTATTCAGCTGTGGACTTCTTTTTTTTTCATTAGTTTTTATTGAGCTCTACATTTTTCTCTGCTCCCCTTCCTGCCTCTCCCTTCCCCTTCAATGCTCCCCCAAGGTCCCCATGCTCCGAATTTACTCAGGAGATCTTGTCTTTTTGTACTTCCCATGTAGATTAGATCTATGTATGTCTCTCTTAGGGTCCTCATTGTTGTCTAAGTTCTCTGGGATTGTTATTTGTTGACTGGTTTTCTTTGTTTTATGTTTAAAAACCACTTATAGTGAGTACATGTGATAATTGTCTTTCTGTGTCTGGGTTAACTCACTCAAAATGATGTTTTCTAGCCTCATCCATTTTCCTGCAAAATTCAAGATGTCATTATTTTTTTCTGCTGTGTAGTATTCCATTGTATAAATGTACCACATTTTCCTTATCCATTCTTCAGCTGATAGGCATTTAGTTTGTTTCTAGGTTCTGGCTATGACAAACAAAGCTCCTATGAACATATTTCAGCAGATGTCCTTGTGGCATGATTGAACATCCTTTGGATATACACCCCAAAGTGGTATTACTGGGTCTTAAGGAAGGTTGTTTCCTAATTTTCTGAGAAATCACCACACTGACATCCAAAGGGGTTAGACCAGCTTGCATTCCCACCAGCAATGCAGGAGTGTTCCCTTTACCCCACAGCCTCTTCAGCATAAATTGTCATCATTTTGATCTTGGGCATTCTTACAGGTGTAAGAAGGAATCTTAGAGTTGTTTTGATTTGCATTTCTCTGATGACTAAGGATGTTGAACATTTCCTTAAGTGTCTTTCAGCCATTTTAGATTCCTCTGTCGAGAGTTCTCTGTTTAGGTCTGTACTCCATTTTTTTGTTGGAATATTTGTTCTTTTGATGACCAATTTCTTGAGTTCTTTGTATATTTTGGAGATCGGAGCTCTGTCTGATGTGGGGTTGGTAAAGATCTTTTCCCATCCTGTAGGGTGCCGTTTTGTCTTGTTGATCATGTAATTTGCTTTACAGAAACTTTTCAGTTTCAGGAGGTCCTATTTATTAATTATTTCTCTCAGTGTTTAGGAAGTGGTCTCCTACGCCAATGTCTTCAAGTATACTTCCCACTTTCTCTTCTATAAGGTTCAGTGTGGCTGCTTTATGTTGAGGTCTTTGATTCATTTGGACTTGAGTTATGTGCATGGTGATAGATATGGGTCTATTTTCATTCTTCTACATGTTGATATCCAGTTATGCCTGCACCATTTGTTAAATATGCTTTCTTTTTTCCATTTGATATTTTTTGCTTCTTTGTCAAAAATCAGGTGTTCGAGCGTATGTAGATTAATATCTGGATCTTCGATTCGATTTCATTGGTCCTCCTCTCTGTTTTTATGCCAAAACCAGGCTGTTTTCAGTACTGTAGGTCTGTAGCAGAGTTTCAAGTCATGGATTGTGATGCCTCCAGAAGTTCTTTTATTGTACAGGATTGTTTTGGCTATCATAGGTTTTTTGTTTTTCCATGTGAAGTTGAGTACCATTCTTTCAAAGTCTGTGAAGAAGTTTGCTGGGATTTTGATGGACATTATATTGAATCTGTAGATTGCCATTTTTACTATGTTAATTCTACCTACCCAAGAGCATGGGAGATCTTTCCACTTTCCGGTGTCTTTTTCAATTTCTTTCTTCAAAGATTTAAAGTTCTTGTCATACAAGTCTTCCACTTGTTTAGTTAGAGTTACTCCAAGATATTTTATGCTATTATGCTATGTGTGGCTATTCTGAAGTGTATTGTTTCTCTGATTTCTTTCCCCAGCCCTTTTTATCACTATAGGAGGGCTACTGATGTTTTTTTTTTTTTTTTGAGTTAATCTTGTATCCTGCTACATTACTGAAAGTGTTTATTAGTAGTTCCTTGGTAGAATTTTTGGGGTCGCTTATGTAAACTATCATATCATCAGCAAACAGTGAGAGTTTGACTTCTTCTTTTCTGATTTGTATCCCCTTGATCTCCTTTTGGTGTCTTATTGCTCTAGCTAGGACCCCAAGATCTATATTGAATAGATAAGGAGAGAGTGGACAACATTGTCTTATTCCTGATTTCAATGGGATCGCTGGGAGTTTCTTTCCATTTAGTTTGATGTTGGCTGTCAGAATTGGGTCATAAGGTTCACTGAGTGGAAGTCTTAAATCTCAGAGCTGAGGGCAAGCTTGGAGATGGGGAAGTACTTAGTAACTCCATAGAGTCAATTAAAAGGTAGACAGAACTTAGCAGGACAAGAGCTTACACAGAAGATGACCTAACCATCACTGCACCAACTAGCAGATCTTGGTGTTTAGAAATCTAATGCCATAAAATAAATATAGAAACATCCATATTTTGTAAGAAGAACCCATGAAGACTGTGAAATTTTAGTAAATTTGTAATGTTTACTTTATTCATGTTCTGTGTTCTCAAGAGGATCAAATGGATGCTTAGTTTTGAAATCCATTTGAAAGGACAGGAGTGTATATTGTCACTAAACACCCTTACATGGTATATTAGTCTGGGTTTTCTAGTGGAACAGAATATATACACATATTCTATCTCTATCCATCCATCTAACATCTGTCTGTCTGTCTTTTAATACAGCCATTGGCCAAATAGATGAACAGTTCTAAAATAAAGAGACACAAAAGAACTTATGAGAGACAATGGAAGATCAATGAGATTTGGACCATAAGATTCACTGTAAGGGATTTATTACTGTATGTACTGATGAAATATATGATTTATTAGAATGACTCACATGCTGTGGTCTACTTAATTCAACAATGACTGTCTACCAATGAAAGTCCAATAATACAATAGCTCAGTCCATGAGGCTGGATGTCTCATTTGGTTTTCAGTAAATATTAGAATCCTGAAGAAGCAGGCTCTAATGTCAGAAAAGGAATGAGCTTATCAAGGAGAGTGAGAGCAAGCATGAAGAGAGCAGAAGATTCCTTCTTCTACTCCTTTATATAGGCTGCCACCAGAAGATGGGGGCCTAAATTAAGGGTGGATCTACCTGCTTCAAAGGATCTGACCTAAAGGTGGGTCTTCCCATTTCAAATGATTTAACTAAGAAAAATGGATCACAGGTACCCAGCTGCCTGGGATTTAATTGTAGATGTTGTCAAGTTGATGCCAAGAATAGCCATCACAAATGATCATACTGAAAGCTTTTGTGAAGAATTGCATGCTTCCTGTGGATGCTTTATATATATGAATATTGGTAAAAACTTTCCATACTGACTGGTATATTTTGGAAAATTGTCTTACATACTTATTGAAAAATTTATTTGCAGCCTTAGACATTAAAATTCAATGTACTAAACACAGTATAATTTAAAAATATAAATTTTTATTAATTTTGAGAATTCATCCTTATATATGATGTACTTTTACCACTTTTTCTCCCCTGACTCTTACCCTTGACTCCTTTATTTTGCTGTGGGTTTTGGGTGCTGTGTGTGTGTATGTGTGTGTATGTGTTTTCTGTTTTCTGTTATGGCCTCATGTAGCTCAGGCTGGCCTCAAAATCACCATGTAGCTAAATATGTCCCAGAACATAAATATGTCCTCTTGATCTTTCTGCCTCTACCTCCCAAGTGTTGAGATTCCAGGCATGCACCACCATGCCCAGATGCTGGTTAGATGTTTGAAACTGAGTTATTGGCTTGCCATCAAATTGCTGAGATAAACAATCCATCAATTTTCTAGTGCTTAAATAGGTAGGGCATGGATATTTTTGCAGACGAACAATTCATGAATAAATAATAAATCAAAGATGTTTGATAAGGGGATCTTAGAATCATCTTTTGAATACCTTCTTTTCATTACAGGTGGGATATCTTAGGCATGTAAAATTTACATTTCTAGAGCTTGTACTCAAATACAAAAAATTGAATAACCTCTTAATTAATGATAGTATGTTGCTGTTTAGCCCTTTCCATAATCTGGATCTCTCCCTCCTCCCCAATTTTTCCTCACTCTGTATTCATGAATCATGAATAATAAAAGTATAAATGAAATGAACAATGAAGGCCTATGCTAGGGTGGCTCTGACTTCACTATACATGCAAATCATGAAAATTATGACTACTTATCTAAAATAGGAAAAGTTTCCATAGCTTTATAAATCAGTTAATTCTAATCCTAAGATCCAGGTTTGTTCTTTTGGACATTCTTTCCAACAATTGTTCTGTGTGTTGGAACTTCCAAGCCTCTCAGAATACAGTATCTTTTTAGCTTGTTATTTTCCTAGTTAAAACTCTCATATCACTACCTCTTTTCTATGTGTGATCCTTGCAAAGCAAAATATGCTAAATTACACATGATTTTCAGGGAAAGTAGACAATAAATGACTACAGCGAAAGGGTTAAGGTTAAATATGTTAATCTTGTGAGCCCTCATAATGCAAAACACATGAGCCTTTTCATGCTTTGTTCATAGTTAGAAATTAGTTTGGATAAGTTTCTGGGGAACTCTTAAGTCATTTTGCAGCTAATACTAATAATACCAAATGACATTCCAGGAATAGACATTTTAGGATATAACTGCAAGTGTTCCACAAGGTGGCAGTAAGGCCTTATGTTTAGCATTTTTCTTAACCTTACCCTTACCAAACACACATCTCAGTAGTTTTAGAACTTTTAATTATACAATAATTTGCAATGTAAAAGTGAATCAAACTAGAGTAAAGTTATCTAATAGTAGTTCTGTTTCTTTGTGTTGTCATCAGTTTTCACATAAGTGTGGCATCCTAAAGCAGAATTTAAAAGTGTATGTTTTTAAGTTTCTCAGTCAGAGTAAATAGAACATCTTTTCATTGAACTATTTTAAAACTGAAATATTTTAAATATTTAAACATTGAAATATTTTTTAAAAAAGATGACTGTAGTTTAAAATCCTAAACACATTGTCTAAGTCGATCTTGATTATTTGCTTTCATGTAAGAAACATTTTAAAAATCTTATCCTTTTACTAAGAGAAAATATATGTGACTCCATCATTGGATATTAAAACTTAGGACAAATGGTTATGACATTAATTCATACTGTGTTACAAAACTGCATTTCTAAAACATGTTTGCATGGATTTTCATTCTAAGTCAGTCTTAGAGTATAATATAGGCAAGGTTTAACAAAGTTAAAATACATTCACTGGATGATATTGAATGATTTTATGTAAATATAACAATAAAGGATAGTTCTCTGGCCTTCACGTATGCATTGTAGGTGTGCAGAGACATCTTGCTTTATAACACACTAGCAGCGACAAAACTGTGACTTGTTTTAATAACATTGCCTTGTATTATTCACTTAATGGCTTTGGGACTTAGTTTCTTCTGAGGAAAAAATATATATACTATTACATACATATCTTTTATTATATATTATATCTATACAATATACGATATGTCTTCACATGGTGGCTCACAACCATCTGTAACTGCACTTTTGTAAGCTGTAATACACCCTCATGGTCTTTGTGGGCACCAGGAAGGTCTGTGATGCAGGTAGACTCCCATAAAATGTAAAAAAAAAACCTTGAATACACATCTACACCCCAACACACAACACACACACACACACACACACACACACACCTATTTAATTTCTAACTGCTTCACACTCATGAGTAAATACAATTAAGTGAATGTGAAATGTGAAGGAAGTTCATGATAAACAGAAGTCACAATTATCTATAGTAGATGACAATATTTTCATATCTTTTAAGATTTCCTTTGTCCTAAGTCGGTCATAGAAAGAATTCATGAGCTGTATTTGCTTTAAAATGACTTAATGAGTGGCAAGTTGACTTGCCACATGAGCCATTAGAGTACGTGGCTGCTTTTTGTAGTCTTGAAAAAACTTCATGGGAGTCCTTGCACTATAATTGCTGTTTCATTGGGCCCTCAAAAGAATGAAAGGAAGAGATGACAAATAAGAAATGATTCTGTTTAACAGATGGTGTTGGTATCTTAGAGGAGCATGGAGTATGAATGGAGGTAGTTAATTACTGGTTGCTCCAGTCTATGGCAGTGCCAATGCCCACCCCACACTACCACTTAACCTCGTTCATCTTATTCGCCTCCTTTTCTGTCTATTTTATTTTTGTCCTACCTTTTCCTTCATCCTCCTGGCCCTTTATGCCTATGCTGTACAGGACCCTCCACTTCCACTCATGCCCCATCAAACCCCTATCCTCCTGCTTACCTGGGCATACGGAATACTTAGATGTGCATTACTCTATTCTCATCATTGTGACTATGGGACTAAGGAGGCATTTTACTTCACACATCCCATTCTATCTTCTAGATTCCTGTGGAAGAAAAGATTTTGTTATTTGGTCCTTCTCCTGCTTTCTGGTAAATAAATATTTTGACTGGATTAAAACCAACCTGGCTTTAGATGACGTCACATAAAATCAGGTTGGTAAGTGGCATAAATGTTGACTACTTGGGCTTTGCTCCAACATTCAGACTTTGTTCATACACCCTTCACAGACAGTTTCATTTGTGGCTCTAGGTTGTTATATTATATTGAGTATCAGAGACAGATATTGTGTGTTTTATTTTATTTGTTGTTATAGAGTTTATATAGCTGTGTAAAAATGTATCCCTATATTGGACATAAAAGTAGAACTGTGACTTGGGCTAAAAAAGACTAGAAGGAGGGAGGAGAAATGGGAAGACTTATGGGGTGAGCAGAGCAAATGTGCGGCCATCTTTATGAAGTCCAGCTTTATCACAATGAATATGTGTCCGTTAAAAACCACATTGGGTATGTTTTATAGGAAAACTAATACCTGTTTTTCTGAGAATTTGGATTTTTATATTGTTAATCACTAGCAAGT
This sequence comes from Ondatra zibethicus, assembly GCA_004026605.1. Lineage (NCBI taxonomy): Eukaryota > Metazoa > Chordata > Mammalia > Rodentia > Cricetidae > Ondatra > Ondatra zibethicus. The sequence goes on from PVIU01021493.1 coordinate 12,431, forward strand.
GTGGGCCCAGCCTCAAAACTCCTTTGTTTGTGTTTCAAACTCATTTAAAAGGTACCTAGTATTTACACGTGAGAATTATGAGGGTCACATCATGGTAGATCACAAACAACTGTTATTCTGCAACTTAAATCTCTATCAACTGAGGGCATTCCTTAGAGACATATGCAACAATAAAAATTGCATTTAAACTTGTGAGTTGATCTAGACCTTAGACAAAATGAAATAAGAAAATATTTTCCCCAAGAATTATGCTGTCTTGTCCTGATAGCTACCATGTGTCCTACTTTCAAAGCATCCTAGGAACTACTTCAGCTATTTTTTTAGCCCAATAAAGATTTTCCTCTTCTCTAAAGTTTTAAACAGCTGGGCCTAAGAAAAAGCTGTAAAGCAGGAGAAAATGTAAAGATATTCTAATCCAACAGAACATTCTCTTATTACATATTGGGGGTAAATCTTTCTAGTTCAGTTCTCTTAGAATATTTTCACAATAATGGATTAGAGCCATTTTTGGTGCTATCATTTAGGAACCAAATGGCCTAAGTGTTTGGACCTCAAGACTTATGCCCAATTAGTTCCGTAATTTTAAGAACTGGATCAGATAAAATATTCAAACAACTATACTAAGCAACAATTTCCCAAGTATTTTTTAAGGTTGTCTATATAGAAGCATTGCTTGTCTTTGGAAGCCAAGAGCATCTGGGGGTCGTTGGCTTTTACTGTTGCAGCAGCCGGGTTACAGCTCTGGGAGAAAATTGTGTTCAGAGTTGATGGCAAGGGTGAGGTAAGACAGGAAATAGAGGGAGGCTTGGGAAGCCTCAGGGATAGCACATGAAATAAACCAGCAATGGAGGAAGAGAGTGAAAAACAATCCACGTGCTGCAACATACAGAAATATCCAGAAGTAGGATGTGTCCAGCAAAAGCAAAGGTAGATATTAGATCACAAACCCAGGACTATTAACTGAGGTCCCTATTCACATATCAAAGTGGAGTCTGCGCACCAGGTTTCCCCCCAAATCCCTCAATGCCTACTATTACAGGATCCTCCTGCCTAGCATACCTTGACCCCTACCCTGAACTCTCCACTCCAGGGACTGGGGTTGTCCTTCCCCCAGCTGCTCTTCCTTATATGATCTCAGCAATTTTGGCTATTGGTCCTTTTGGTTTTTTGGTCTCCTGGACTCTTATCTCCTGGCCCTCCCCTCTTTTTTCCCACCTCTCCTCATATGGCACGATTCTGTTTGTCAACTGTGTTGACTTTGAACTCTTCTAGATGCCTCTGTCTTTGCTTGTGCTATTCCTTATATCTAAAATGAAAACCTTAACCCCTTTGAGCAATTGTGTTTCCTTCCTTCCTTCCTTCCTTCCTTCCTTCCTTCCTTCCTTCCTTCCTTCCTTCCTTCTTTTTTTCATTTAGTAGGTAAATTATCCATAATAGGCTCATACAATTTGTGGGCCTAGGGTCATTTAGCCTTTGACCTTTCTCTGGTTCTGGCTTTCCTATACCCTTAGAAGTGCCTTTCTCCCATCATAAAACACCTTGCCTCTGTTACCACTTTTTTGTCTGAGTCCAAATCCTTGTTTAGGAATGCACGAACCAGCAAGCACCTTCCATACTCCAATCTCCAACTACAACTCTTGTTATAGTTGCACTATTGATTGGATTTTGGAAAGAATAGACATATTGGCTATATTTAGACAAATTTGTAAAATTTATTCATAAATGTCAGCAGTGAGCATAAACAATTTGATTCCTGTTGATTTTACCATCAATTATAAAGTTATATCCTATATAGTTTAGGATTTTTTACTTATTGATTTGGTAAAGAATAAGTTCATTCATTAACTTAATGCTTATTGAGAGTTTAACAGTTTCAAGGCATAATTTCCTTCTTGGTAAATCAAAATATTTAACGTATTTAACTAATAAATGAAAATGAAAAATGCTGAAGTAACACATTTTTATATTAGCACAAATGTCCTATATTTTATGTGATTTTAATCCAATTCCCTTATTTTATAGGTTCATAATCTATGGGTTAAATTATTTGCCCAGAAAAGCCTTGTTGTTTTGACTTAGCCAAACATTTGAAACATTCATATCCCTGCTCTGTTTCTGGCACAATTTTTCTTATTTCATATTGGTGCTAAATCCACGCTGATCCTTGAGACAACTTTACAGTAAGATTTTAAACCCCAGGCTCCAACCAAGACTCCTTATATGAGGTCTCCCTGAATTCTTAACATAAGATGCATACACGCTCAATCATACATACACAAAAATAAAACAAAATATTAAAAAGAAATTGAAGAATTGACCTATTTGACCATTTATTCAGTTTTTAATGATTTCTATTCCAATAACGATGTTTGTGTTTAGTTCAAATCAATATATTTACTATTTATTCTATCCAAAGAAATGATTGATTTTCACTGAAATCCCAAGATCTTCTAGTATAACAACTAAATCTTACATACTATTGATCGTAGCGGAAGGTATTTAACACTCTAGAACAGTCTTAACATCATTATCAATTAACATTAATATAAGTATTTCTCTACAAATTTGTCTTATATTGTAAAGTTTCAAAACCATATAAAGATTCTGAAAGTTACCTCAAATCGCATTCCTTAAAATAGTTGAAACACACTAACTGCAATATTTCAAAGAAAATCTTTCTTCTTTTGAAATAAATTTACAAGATGATTAATTCTTAAATTATGATTTCTTTTGAGGGTATCTTAGAACAAGCTTGAAAATACAATATATTGTTCTGCAATAGAATTAGTAGCTAATGGAATATTTTTTGTACAAAATTACTTAATCAATGTAGGATGTGACTACTGTCTGGAAATAAATGAATTCCTGAGTAATTAAATTTGCATATAATTCTAAAAACATATTGGAGATCAAAAAAGCTTTTTTTTTTTGTCTTAGTCAACAAGCAGACTGCAGCTTAACAATGGTGCATGCATAACGAAACCACTAGATGTTGAAGCAGAAATTGATTAAGCACCAAAACCAAAGCTCTTAGAAATTCAGTTAAGTAAATACACATAGTATATATTAATGGACAAGCAGAAAAATCTGATTTGGGGGTCCACATCATAGTCAGCCGCCAGCCTGTTCCTCATTAAATAGATAAGCATGCCTCTAAGCTTAAATGTCAAAGTTTCATCAACATCCAATATTCTCAACTCAGTACCAGAATTCATTTATGTTTCTAAGGGCTCATTATTTTTATAGTGATATATCTACTCATTTTCTAAGCTCAGTACGCAAAAATGTAAGCTTTCTTATCTGAAATTCCTCAAAGAAGGGGGAGGGACACTGTGTCATTCTGATGAGAAACAGTGGGTGTCTTCTTGCATTCTTACGTGACAGAGAATGTGGACACATTCATCTTCTGTCACTTTACGGTTTTAGAGAATTATTCCTTTGTTTCCTGAGGCATCATTACTTATGTAAAAAGGGATGTAATTTGAGGAATTTAACATAAATACTGGCCAGGCTTTTGCTGCCAACATTTAGTGTCCTTTTTTTTCAGACATTCTTTTTGATGCTGTCAATATTTACAATGGAACATCACAAGCATAATTTCAGTTCTGGAAATCATTTTCATGTAAATGTCATTCCCCTGTGCTGCTTGCTGGTGCTGAAAGGCCTGAAAAGCCCCCTCCTTGCCTATTATTCTGAATTCCTCTGAAGTTTAATATCTGTGCCTTCAACAGCACACACAGTCACTTGGAAGAGTGAGGAGAAGAATGATCTAGTTTTCCAATTGGTCTCAGAAAAATCTCTTCTTTGAGACTGCTTATAAATGCCAGACATTACCATATTTGTGAGATTACTAACATAGAGTGAGTTTTCCCACTGCTGACCTTGTAATGTCATACAAAGTTCAAGACTGTTTAAGATTATGAGACTTTATTCTTTTACTTTACCATTTCATTCCATTCTATATAAGTGGCCCGGTCCTAGCTCCTTCTACTTATTCTGAGACATGTGACTTAGGGCACTTTCTCCTCCCTTCTTTGCCTTTTTTGTTCCTCTCTGATTTAAGTTTTCTTTCCTGAAAATCAGCTTTAATAATATCCATTCTTAAATAGCCAGCTCTCTGCTTTATTTTCTTTTGTGTGAAACTTTCCTATAAGACTAAATAATATTGACCTCTGATACAATACAGGTACATAGCTACTTTTCAATAAATATGAAATTCCCAGATCCTACTATCTGTAAAGTAAAGGTTGCTTTAGAACATAACACTTGGATAAAGAGCCAAGTTTGGAGGAATGCCATCAAAGAATAGTTAAAACAAGAAAAACAAGTAGCAAAAGTTTTTATTTAGGAGAGAAAAGGAAGAAAGGAAGGAAGGAAGGAAGGAAGGAAGAAAGAAAGAAAGAAAGAAAGAAAGAAAGAAAGAAAGAAAGAAAGAAAGGCATATATCTTGCATGTGAACAGGGGTCTCGAGAAACATGACTCTTGATATCTTAGCTCTTTTTTAGTGTTTTTCATCAGTTTATGTAGGGGTAGAAGTTCAGGAACTGGGCAGATCTTACCCTCATTCCTGATTGCCCTTGACTCTTGTTATGTAGGCTAGGATGTTTTACAAGCAGAATTTACATGTAGGGGTGCTCATTTAGGAGGAAATACAGGACCACATTTCCTTTCTGGCATTTCTGGCTCAAGAACCAAGACATGCTGGAAGTGCAGCTTTGGGAGTTTCTCACACGAACTGCTTGTTAAGTTTTTACCTCATGTTGTCGTCATGGGCGAGTACTATGGGCCACTGATTAACCACAGTTACAGTCTTGTGGCATGGGACCTCCTTGTACCTCTGTGTCAAAACTCAACCCTGCCAGATATATACTGCTAAATAGAGAATTTGATCCATGTTACAGATATATACTGCTAAATAGAGAATTTGATCCATGTTATCAGTTTTGGGAAACAATAAACAGAGACAGGAATTGAAGAGTAGAGACAAGCAATCTCTCTCTCTCTCTCTCTCTCTCTCTCTCTCTCTCTCTCTCTCTCTCTTTCTCTCCAGACCTTACCTGTTCAGAGATGTCTCTGAATAAAGGAAAGGTGCCAAAAACCCAGTTCTGCATTCTTGGTGGCCATTGTAGTTCCTCCTCCTCAAAGTTGTCAGCCATCCAAATTACAGCCTAAATGCTCAGATTTTGATCATAACTGGGCACAGACTCAGCTTGTAGAGTACAAGTAATCAACCCTCACCTAAAACCTATAACATCTCCCTGCTTTAGTTTGGGGCTGCAACTTCATTGGCCTTCATATCTGGCACTGGAGAAACCTCATTTAGGTTTCCTCTATGTCCTATATCAGGCAATCCACCTGACTCTGGCAGGAAAAGGAGAGCAGAGTAAAGCAACCAAAAAGATTATAGGTTTCATTTAATTGCATAAGACTTTCACTAAGATATAAGCCTTATCTCAAGATTTTGTAAAACAATTCTATGAACTTTCTGTTCCTCAAAATTTGTAAGCTTATTGGGTATTGTTAAAAGTCTGCAATATCTGTAACAAAAAAAGCTAAGTTAAACTCATAACATGAGGTTTGTATGGTATTAAAATTCTGTACATAAGTAACCTTAAAGGAACCATGTGGAGTGACACTAACTTGTGATATAAACAACATGTAGCTTGTCACCACCTTAGTTTTTGTCCTGCCACAGGACATAGGAGTACACAGCAGGTGACAACTAATGGTCAACAGGTAGAGCTACCAGACTAGAGATTCTGTGATGCGGAACCTCACTTTGAATGTTCGTGGGGTCATTGGCTGTAGATAACTATTTGTCTCTGTCTGTAATTTCTCTCATGAGTCACTTCATTTTTTTTCCCTAAGAATAGCTTTGGGTGTTTTCCCACTGCTTTAGTGTTTATCTTGTGAATATATTCCATCTGCTGGGCACACATATATCTCTGGATGGTTAGGGACATGGCTTTTCATTCATCTATACAATTTTATATAAAGAAAATATACTAGGACATGCTTCAAAACTATTGTCCCGTGAGGACTGTAGACATTTAAAGCCTGCCTTGTTCCCTTTGCTCAGACTAACACAAAAAGTAACAATTTCTTCTCAGTCTAAGATGAACTACACACAATTACCTCATTGTTACTTCAGGGCAAGGTTAAACCAGACCAAAGACTTTTAGTAAATGGATCATAAGTTGAAAATCTTACAGCTATGCACAAGGTCAGAGTAGCAGGTGTCTAACTGAGGTTGCTGCACAAAGCACCCTAAGAAAAGCATGCCAGTTCTTCACTTGCCAAGTCTAGCTGACAAAAGACCTATGTCTCAAAGTTTGTCACTGGGCTCTGCACTTGGGGTCTTACTCTTGAAAACTTGAAACCATGTGGAACCATGGTAAATGGCTTGGCTCCTTATCACCTACTCTAGGTATGTGCTTTTGACCAATGAAAGATAAGTCTTGTAATTTTTTTTTCTGTTTTGCTTCAAGGCTCCTGTAAAAGGAAAGTTTTTAGGCTAGGGGAGAAGAAGCTAGGAGGAATTAGAATGAGGACAGGAGAATTAGAATAGAGACTGAACAACAAAGAGACATGCCTGGAACAACATACATGTGAACCTTTCCCCTCAGATTAAGAGACAGTCTAGGTTCCCTTTGCTGCTCTGTGACTTCTGTTTTGAAGCCTGGAAGACAATCTTGTGCAGCAGACCTCCCAAGCTATTGGTACTGTCTCCCATGAGGATATAGGCAGCCACATGGCTAGTAGCCATCTTTGCTAAGCCTGGAGAGGGTGAATTCCATGTGACTTCCTTGTAAACCTAAGAGCCAACAACAGGTTTCCAAAATATTTTTGAATTAGAATGGATTCTTATATGGTAATTGCTGTCCTGAAAACAAACTCATAAAAATGAAAACACAAAGCTTATGAACGATAGTTGGTGTAGGAGATCTTTCTGTATTTCTGTTGATTTCATTGGTTAAATAAAGAGACTGCCTTGGCCTTTTGATACGGCAGCCCTTAGGTGGGAGTAGTAGACAGAATGGAATGCTGGGGGAGAGAAGGCAGTGTGGCAGACGCTATGATTCTCCTGGTTAAGACGGCCGCTGCTTAGACTCATGCCTGTAAGCCGCATCTTCGGGGTGAATACAGATTATTAGAAATGGGCTGAATCAAGATGTGAGAGTTAGCCAAGAAGAGGCTAGAACTAATGGGCCAGGCAGTATTTAAATGAATACAGTTTCTATGTAATTATTTTGGGTATAAGCTAGCCAGGCACCGGGAATGCGGTGGGAGCCGGGGGGCCGGGACCAAAAGCAGGTCTGCGGCCGAGAGCCGGGTGCTGGGATGTAGCCCTGTCCTCTGTACTACAGATAGTATTTAAAAACAATGTTTGTTTAACAAGGCCTTTTTAAAGCTGCAGCTCCATGCATTCATGTGTGAGAATGCACCTCATGCTGGCATTGAAACTTTGTAATGTAAAAGTTCTCACGTGGCATTGATTCTAAAGGCATGAATGGATCATAGAGAACAGCTGAGACTTAGCACTGTATAGCAGAACTAGAGTTCCCATATGGAGCCCAGTTTTAATCGGTGATAGCCACCAGAAACCCCAGATGTAATGAAATGGGTCTGGCTGTGACCAAAAAGACAGGCTGTATATCCTGCTGAGGGCAGGGACATAGAGGTGATTTGTGCCACCTGGGGAAGCCCAGAGGATTATGAATGAATTCCAGATATTGAGCCTTGAGTTGTTTACACTGTTGGAATTTGATTTTGCTTTGTTGATGGTTGTTTTCTGTTTCTTTCCTCTTGAAAAGAAGGGGGGGTTACTTTATAGAGGATTTTTTATTATTAATATTACATGAGTCCACAGTTGAGATACTTTAAACTTCTTTTAAATGAAATGTTAGGAATGAGGTCTGCCAAGAATGGTTTGATCACAGATACTTATAGTCCTTACGTCACTAAAAATGGTTCCTTTTTTTCCCCTCAGTTAGCTCACCAATTGGGGTAACTTTACCTAATTTTTTTGTATTGTCTTATGATAGGTTGGCAGTTCCCCTCTCTTCTCTGTGATATTTTCATGTCTTTTAAGTATATCTTTATGGAGAGTGTGCTTGTGAATGCAATTGCACCATCATGCCATGTGGAGGTCAGAGCACAGCATTGTGGATTTGGTTTACTCCATCTACTTTTAGGTGGGTTCTGCAGATTGAGCTCATGTCACTGGATTTTTGCAGCAAGTGACTTTTACTCATCAAGCCAACTTTCTGGCCCCTTAGTGATTATATTGAAATTAACAATAGGTCCATGATTCTCATATTTCTCAAACTGGATTTTAGGAACACTTTTACTCTAAAAAAAATATGAAGGACATGTACAAATATCTCCCTTCTTCCTTTCCACCTTTCTTTCTCTCATGGTATGGATTCTGAATGTCCTATCCACTGAATCCATGTTTTTAGGGTTGGGCCCAATTTATTGAGAATTACAGGGCTGTTAAAAGATGTTTCTGTATGCTTGAAGGAATATTAGTACTTTGACACACTCCTCCTTGTCCTGAATTCCTTGACAACAGGAAGTGAGGAGATCTCTCCTCCCACATTTCTGTGATTATACACTGTAACAATAGACACAGAACATCACCACCACATGAGCATGAACCGAAGTCTCCAAAGCCAAGAGCTAGATAAACTTTTTCTTAAGTTGATCATATCAAGTATCAAGTACTTGTTACAGAATCATAAATTTGAGCAATACATTTTCTATGAATGTGTGTTATATCTCTAGACTGTTACTGTATGAGAAACTAATAATAATAACAAACTAAAGCATTATATCACAAAATAACAGGCTTATTTCTTATTAAAATGCCAAGATCTGAATAACTGTACATGGTTATCTGTCAGTTTTTCTTTGAAGTTGAAATGATTTTACATAAAATAACAGTTCACAAATCAATCACATGAGCACTTTTACTTAAAGCAACCATTGTACTTTGACAGAAGCATAAAGACTGGATATGTATTCATCATATCATCACACAAAATCTTAAAATATTTCTCTAAGGACAAGGATCTAGTAAAATTAGTTGTTATTGGAAATATCTTTATGTATCTAGCATTTTTCTTATTTGTTCTTGTCTGTAGCTGTCTGTCAGTGAAAACTATTGACAATTCTTTCTCAGACTGAAACAGACTCACCCAATTTCACTTTTGTGCCATCAGTGCATAGTAAAAAGGATGGAGAAAGGTAAATAACTTCTTAGTGTTATTGAAAAAATAATTTTGAGCTTCCTTGAAAGGCCATATAGAACTCTTAGGATTCCATGGACCAGATTTAGGTCTCAAGCTTTAGAGCCCACTTGATATTCCAAATTATTTTGTTTAAAAGTAGTGGCCCATCATGGAACTGGAGAGATGTCTCAATGGTTAAGAGCAATGGCTACTTCTCCAGATGAACACATTTCCCAGCAGAAGTAGGGTATCTCACAACTGGTTGTAACTCCAGTTCCAGGCGATCTGCTGCCCTCTTCTGGTCTCCACAGGTACCACACATACATGATACACAGACGTATGATGTAGGTAAAACACACACACATACACACACACACTAATAAAAATATAAGTAAATAGATCTTTTAAAAAAGTCAGTGACTACTTTCAGCTGGATATTCATGTTCTAATGTAAATTATTTATGGCGTATCAATTGTTTTACACTAAGTGTTTTGAAAACCAAAAAGACAACTCCAGCTTCAGGAGCTAAGAAAAATGTCCTTGAATCAGATGCATCCTAGAATAATTTCGATTTAGGTGGTGCCAATATTTGTGGGCATACTTCTAAGTTTGCCTTCATACATCATGCTCTTTTTAGTTCTTATAATAGATGCATGTAGAGTCCTCGTGCATTACTTTTAGTGATAGGGATTTATGCTGCTGGATGTAGTGCATGTCATGGCAACCAGTATTCAAAGTAGGATGGAGAGGAACTGTTACTCTTCTGCTTAACTTGCAGGTTGGCTTCCTCACAGCACAGCATCAATCCATCTGTCATTATACCTTTCTCTAAGGATCAACTGCAGGACTGGTCTTCTTGTTCACTATTGCCTGCACTAGAGACCTATTTGCTGGGAAAATACCTATGTTTATATTTTACATGTTTATAGATATTATTACAAATATTCCTATTTCTCAGAAATGTTGCCTCAGTTCCTACAGATAGGAATACAAGATGATGGGCGCTTGGCTTATTATAAATCAGCTCTTGCAGAAGGAGACAGAGTGTGTTGTGCTATCCTTCAAGCTTCCATTTCTCTGAGATTTTAAACTGGGCTTTACCTTACTGATTTACAGATACAAAATGGCAGGGGGTAGCTACAGGCTGGGCTGTCTTAACTACTATGCTCTTACGGAAAGGAGAATCCCATGCTTGTCTATACACATACCAACTTTAAGGAATCTACAAATCAACATTACTGAGAACCACTATCTTATCTTTCATAAAAGAAGGAACATGTATTTTTTTTCTCTCTAAGCTCAGTGATTAGTGCTTTGGTACAACATCAACCTTGATTACTGTTTCATTATTGATTTATGTGAGACAGATATTCTTTATTATTTCTAGAGTCCAAATGGACTTTATGCTCATTGTTCCTATTATATGTCAATCAACAACAATCCAATCAACCAACCAAACAAACAAAATCCTCCCAAATAGCAATAAATTGTCTGAAACATGTAATGCATAATTTAGCTGATTTGTAAGCTACATATACTTTATTGCTTTCCTGCTCTAGGAATTATAATTTTATGAATTATTCTTAATTTTATACCTGGAATTTTTTTAAATTAATTTTTATTGCTTTATAAATAATACCATTCAAAATTTCTACTTCCTCCCCTCCTCCCATTTCCCTCCTGCTCCCCCACTCACTTGCCTCCTCTTCCCCCTCCAATCCTAAGAGAGGGCAAGGTATCCTGCCCTGTGGGAAATCCAAGGCCCTCCCCCTCCATCCAGGCTTAGGAAGGTATGCATTCTAATAGATTAGGATCCCAAAAAGCCAGTACATGCAGTAGAGACAAATCCCAGTGCCATTATCATTGGCTTCTCAGTCTGCTCCAATTGTCAGCCACATTCAGCGGGTCCAGTTTGATCCTATGCTCGTTCAGTCCCAGTTCAGCTGGCTTTGGTGAGCTCCCATTAGATCAGGTACTCTGTCTCAGTGGGTTGACCAAACCTTCCCGGTCCTGACTTCCTTGCTCATATTCTCCCTCCTTCTGCTTTTCAACTGGACCTTGGGAGCTCAGTCCAGTGCTCCAATGTGGGTCTCTGTCTCTGTCTCTATCTCTCGCTGGAAGAAGGTTCTATGGTGATATTCACGATAGTCATCAGTGTGATTACGGGACAAGACCAGTTCAGGCACCCTCTCCTCCACTGCCCACGGTCGTAGCTGGGAACATCCCCGTGGACACCTAGGAACCCCTCTAGAGCCAAGCTTCTTGCCAACCCCAAAATGACTCCCTTAATTAAGATATTTTCTTCCTTGCTCCCATATCCGTCCTTCCTCCATCTCAACCATCCCACTCCCCCAAGCTCTCCCCAACCCTCCCATTTTCCCTTCTTTCCCCCACCTCTCTCTTTTCCCCCACCCCACCCCACCCCATACCCATGCTCCCAACTTTTTCCTGGTGGTCTTGTCTGCTTCCAGTTTCCAGGAGGATCTGTATATGTTTTCCTTTGGGTTCACCTTATTACTTAGCTTCTCTAGGATCGCGAACTATAGGCTCAATGTCCTTTGTTTATGGCTAGAATCCACTAATGAGTGAGTACATACCATATTCATATTTTTGGGTCTGGGTTATTTCACTCAGGATAGTGTTTTCTATTTCCATCCGTTTGCATGCAAAATTCAGATGTCATTGTTTCTTACTGCTGAGTAGTACTCTAATGTGTAGATGTGCCACACTTTCTTTATCCATTCTTCCATTGAGGGACATCTAGGTTGTTACCAGGTTCTGGCTATTACATATGCTGCTATGAACATAGTTGAACAAATGCTTTTGTAGTATGTTTGGGCATTTCTTGTGTATATTCCCAAGAGTGGGATTGCTGGATCACGAGGTAGGTTGACTCCCAATTTTATGAGAAACTGCCACACTGATTTCCAAAGTGGTTGTACAAGTTTGCATTCCCACCAGCAATGGATGAGTGTTCCCCTTACTCCACATCCTCTCCAGCATAGGTTATCATTGGTGGGTTTTTTTTAAATCTAAGATGATGCCATCTAAAAATACAGCGGATATTAGTTCATTAATAGAGAGGAGAGAATTATAATATATATAGTCTATTATACAATATGCAATAATACAATATTTAACCCTTAATACACAGGCAACTGATACATTTAGATTAAGGTTTTGCTTGTGCAATGTCCTATTCAAGTCAGAACAAGTAGACCTTGATGTTGTGGTGAAACTTCTGCTTTAGACTCTTAAGCAGTGTGTGTGTGTGTGTGTGTGTGTGTATGTGTGTGTGTGTGTGTGATTGGGAGGGATGGACTTTTTTAGAGTGGACCAAGCAGAAGATAAATCTATCTCCTAAGACTTCCACATAGCCATATATCTTTTTTAAAATTTAGATATTTTGAAACAGAGTTTTTCTTTCTGGATATAAACAAATTTACTTCCTGACTACTAAAGAGAGGACCTCTCCTGTTCAGTAGATCTCCATTGTCTATTGACACAACTTTTCAACTCTATTCTAAAAGCATGACTGTAAACATATTTAACAAGGTGATGTAATTTAGAGACTAGATGACTAGCCATTATATCTTAAAGACTCTTAAAGCTTTACACTCACCTTTTCAGGAGACTTGCTTTGTATATATTCATGAGCTTATCAGGGTCTATTAAATTTATATGAAAATCTATTCTTTCTTAGAATCTTCCAGTGCCAATGATTATAAATTAATTTATAATTAATTAGAAATTACTATATATATCATGATTACATTCCAGTTTGCTGTTCCTGAGGTCTAAGGCTATTCCCATTTCATCTACATGGTTTTATTTAACCTATGCAGTATTTATATAAATTCTGATTTCCAAGGCTTACCATAGATATTTTGAGTTAGTAGCTTAAAGGTAGAATGCAAGAGTATTTATTTTTATGTAAAACTAATTGTGAAAAAACTGATGGAAGTGGTCCATGCACTACAATTAAAGAGATGCTTCCATTGATTGCAATTATATGAAGAGATGGCTGATGAACAGAAGTCATTTATGTATACAAAACTGGGAGATTTAGTTATGAGGTGAGTTCTAGGCAAGGAATTTTTGAGCTTGGATTGAAGAAAACAAAATCATTGTTAAGAGTGGCCACCAGGACTAGATCATTGTCAAGATGTTCCATAGCTCTGTTACAGGTTCTTTCTTTCCTTTTGGTTCAGATTTTATGCTCTCCTGCCCTAGTGGATGATGGCATTTCAGAGGAGATTTACACCTTTGATGACAACATCAAACTGTTCATTTGTTTTTCAGAATCCCCGTGGCAGCATTAGAGTGCACCTTTCCCTGGCATTTATTAATTAAGCACACTTAGCAAGGGAGTGAGAGTGGTTTCCAGCTAGTGAATTGTATCTTGGATTGAAAACAATGACAAGTTTCTTGGCAATGTGAGAATGCTCAAGATTTGAATTTGTCACCTTCCTTACATGCGCCTCAAACTGCATATCAATTTTTATCTTGCCTTAATCTCCCCCTTTATCTATTTATTCTCTGATCTAAAACTGTAAAAGTACCTTGAGAAAGAAGAGGACCTTTTAAAGTGCTTTTAAATTTCTTCCGTTTTTTTTTAAATGAATTTAAAAAGCTCCTCAGATGTATCTTACAAAGTAAAGAATAATTCCAAAAGTATTAAAGAAGTTGTGCTTTCTCCTGTGGTATAAAGCCCAGTTTGTAACTAGTAAGATAGATCAAATAATTTAACAGGGAAAGAAGAAATATGTGAAAATGTGCCTTTTTTCCCTGTCATATAATATGTTTAGACAGAGTTCTGTTGCACAATTATTTATTGGAAGAGGTTTGAGCTTCCATTCATTTTCCATTTATTGATTACTCTATAACTGGCCTAATTACTCCTGATGGTCATATTCATTCTTGAGGTGCATTAGGAAGTTTTTAAGTAGAAATAATTTTCTATATTGAGATCTAGCTTCTTTCCAGAAGTTGTTGGAATGTCTTTATTGTTGGTGTTCTATCAGTGATAGTGATATTTTATTACAGAAATTAGCACATATATTTGTTCACTGAATATCACAGTAACCTATACATTAGGAAACAACAACCCACCATATAATCAATAATATTAGCAACGAATATCTCCCCAGAATTCCTTCCCTGAATCTTGGATGAAAGATTTCAATACAGGCAGGACTGAATTCCTGGGATTCAAGGAACAAAGTTCCATTAGCTCCTCATTATTAAGAAACAATAACTGAAGACGATTTGGAGGAGATGGAAGAAAAGAGATACTTTTAAATATTTTTCTTTGTTAATATGAGACTTTAGTATTAATCAGAATCAAATAAAATTTCAGTAAAAATCATGTCCTCAATGAGCCTTCCATAAATGCAAGACCTTGAATCTGTGTCCTGTCAGTTTGCCTTACATGTAGTATTGTCCATTTAGACCTTTCCTTATTTCTATTAATACTAAGAAATGACACATTTTGTGGTTGCAAATTAAAATGTCTTAATTTTTTAAAAATCTGTTTATTTTAGGCTGATAAAGTAAAACCACCATTCTGATGATGTAGTTTGATCAAATTCACGGTTTTGGCAATAATTCCAACTGTGTTTCAGCTCTAGAACATATATCCAGCATGAAAACTCTAGGGAATTTGACATCAGTAATTGTTCCTTGAGGTGCTTCTGATAAAATAGTAGGATTATATATTAGCAGTGAAATGAGGTCTCATTTACCTGCCAGGCTCATCTTACATTCGACCTAGAGTCTCATCTGAATGTAAATGAATACACAGGTTTTTTGATGAGCTTTTTTCCTTGAGGTTGTTTCTAGAGAATAAAAATCTTGTTAGAATTATTCTGGGCATTGATTCAAAGTGTGAAAGGCTAAAAATATTGCCAACATAGTAATTCATACAACATAATAACAGAAAAATAAATTACATGCAACTTATATCAATGGGAAAAGCCTAAAAAAATTCTCTGTATCATCAGTAAAAATCCCAGGATGACAAGAGCTAGGTTCATTTTCTGGAAAATAGTTAAAATTCCATTTTGTCATTACTTTTGATATTGAAAGGTAGTAGTAAATGGGCATATCCAGTTCTGGAAAAGGATTGAATTGTTTATTCCACCTCATTCACAATTTCGTACCTCAAGGCCTCAAAGATCTTCGTCTGCGTACTGCCATTCAAGTGCTGAAACTTCTATATATCATTTTCATTCTGTGTACAAGGAAACTGAATTCTAGGACCTGGATTTCTGTCCAGGTTGTTTCATTTACCTGAGACAAAGTTAAAATAGAATTGGCACCTATCAAATCTGTGTTCTGGGATTGCTAAGGACTGTGAGTTGGAATAGACTTTTCAGAGACAGAGAAATTTAAGATAAAGGTGATTGAAAGTGTTGAGGATTCAGATGTCTGCTGATCTTTTCATTGAAATTACTGTTCTTTGTAACTTTTTTCTTCCTGACAATACTTAAGTTTCCTTTCTGTTGTGTAATGACTAGTTTTGAGTCAACTTGACACAAACTAGAGCAGTCTGTGTGATAGAAGGCAACATCAACGGGGGAAATGCCTCCATAAGATGTAGGCAAATCTGCAGGGAATTTTCTTAGTTAGTGATTAATGTGGGGTGGTTCAGTCCATTTGGGTGATGTCATTCTTTGATGGTTGTCTTGGATGCCATAAGAAAGCAGACTGAGCAATCCATTGAGAACAATTTTGTGAGCAGCACCCCACCATGGCCTCTGCATTAGGTCCTGCCTCCAAGCCCCTTCCTTGCTTGAGTTCCTGCCTTAACTTCCCTCAATGGTGGATGTAAAAGATATATGGTGAAATAAACCCTCTCCTGCTGAAGTTTCTTTTGTCGTGGTATTTCATCACAGCATTAGAAACCTTCACTAAGACAGAAATTGGAACTAGGTTTGGGAGTGTTGCTGTGACAAATTGGATAATGTTTTGGTGATGGACTTAATTCACCAAACTAGAGCAGTCTGTGTGATAGAAGGCAACATCAACGGGGGAAATGCCTCCATAAGATGTAGGCAAATCTGTAGACTGCTCTAGTTTGGTGAAGTGGATCTACCTGTATGGACCATCTTAATGTCCAAAGCACCTTGTAACCATACCCTAGATTATTGTTAATAACTTTGAATAAACTAAAACTCTCTAACCTTCAGACAAGGTAGAAATAGGCTCACATTTTTGGGCCTCCAGGGTGTTGTTAATCTCTCCAAAACAATTACTGCAAGCTCGTGGCCAGGATTCATTTTCTGCCTGTAATTTGTAAATTTCAGCATTAATAAATTTAGTATAATTTCTGGTGGGTGTTGTGAAGGGGATGCTGGTGTGTTCCTGGCTGCCTTCCAATTGTTTGTATTTCGGCCACCCAGACTCCCAAAATAACCACACAGAAACTGTACTAATTAAATCACTACTTGGCCCATAAGCTCCAGCTTCTTATTGGCTAACTCTTACATCTTAATTTAACCCATTTCTAGTAATCCGTGTACTGCCATGAGGCTGTGGCTTACTGGGTAAAGTTCTGGCATCTGTGTTCTGCGGGGTTACATGGCTTCTCTCTGACTCTGCCTCGTTTCTCCCAGCATTCAACTTAGTTTTTCCTGCCTAAATTCTACCTTGCTATAAGCCAAGCCAATTTCTTTATTCATTAACCAATAAAAGCAACACATAGTCAGAAGAACCTCCCATACCAGGTGGGTCTATTTCTGCTAATTGACAAAGCCTTAATTTTCCTTTTAGAATTAACTCAGAGACCTTTTCCACACAGGTTTTTTAATGTTTTACTCAGTTTATGTGGTAAAAATATTTATTCCAAGATAATATCTTTCCTTTGCATTAAAATTCTTGTAGGGGGATGTTTGGAGGGTAATATAACCAGAATGCAGTTATGACTCAGTCCACACTGGGTGGTGGTGGTGCATGCCTTTAATCCCAGCATGTAGGAGGCAGAGGCAAGCAGATCTCATTGAGTTCAAGGCCAGTTTTATCTACAAAGTGAGTTCCAGGACAGTGAGGACTGTTGCACAGACAAACCCTGGGATTATTATAATTCCTTGGGATTATTTAAAGCCTTGTTACCTTCTAAGGTTTTGTTTAAATTAATTCAGTCATCAGGACCTATACCAATAGTGAGCTATAGATAGAAAATATCTCAAAGCAATCTTTGGAAGTCACTAAAGTCTGCAATTGATCTTTCTTAATTTGTACTTATTGTGGTCTAATTTTTTAAAACCTATTTTATAACCTAAATAATTAATAGAATCTCCTCTTTGTACTTTTTTTCAGGAGCAATTTGTAATCCCTGACGAGGCAAAATTTCTTTACTTCTTTAAACAAACTTTTAAAAGTATCTACTTTGAATCAGCTAATAAGATATCATGCATGTAATTGTAAAATAACTCTAGATTCAGGAAACTGCTTATGTATCAGTTACAATGGCTGACTTACAAAATATTGGCACAGGGTGGGACTGTTAGCATTCCCTTTGGGAGAATCTTCCATTGATATCTCTTAGCAGACTGAGAATTATTATAAGTAGGCACTGTGAAAACAAATTTTTCTCTTTATTTTTCTCGTAAAGGCATAGTGGAGAAACAACCTTTTAAATCAATAGCTATAAAAGGCCATCTCTGGAAGTCACCTCTCCTATCCAAGCATTATCATGTTTATGACATTCAATATGAATTGTATCTCCAATTCATTCCTCTAAAGGTGCTGACCTTGCCTTTAATGGCCTAATTATCCTTCTGCATAGAGAATTGGCATTTTTAAAAGCCAGAGATTCAATTATTACTTGTCTTGCTTCTAAATTTGGTGTCATTCTATTTACAGCTGAAGTCAATCTTAATAAGAAATCAGTAAAGGCTTCCTTTGGGCCCTGTATAACTTTAGGAAATGACTCAATTTTCTTTCCTATTTCTCCAATTCTGTCCCAAGCATTCAAAGCTGCTGTGCAGTATAAATACAGAGTGTAGTCATTCTGTACAACTTGCCTTTCTATAATATCATAATCTCCTCCATGAATTTTATCTAAGAATTCCCTACCTCTATCTTTATTCCATTTCCCAATAATCTTAGCCTCTTCTCTGAACTGGGTATTCCATTTCAATTTTGGACCAGGCTCTAAAACATCTTTAACAAATACTATTCAGTGGCCAAAATAAAAAACACCAATGATTCCCTATGCTGGAGAGGATGTGGAGTAAGGGGAACTCTCATCCATTGCTGGTGGGAATGCAAACTTGTGCAACCTCTTTGGAAATCAGTGTGGCGGTTTCTCAGGAAATTGGGAATCAACCTACCTCAGGATCCAGCAATACCACTCTTGGGAATATACCCAAGAGAAGTTCAATCATACTACAAAAGTATTTGTGCAACTATGTTCATAGCAGCATTGTTTGTAATAGCCAGAACCTGGAAACAACCTAGGTGCCCCTCAATGGAAGAATGGATCAAGAAAGTGTGGATTATATACTCATTAGAATACTACTCAGCGGTAAAAAAACAATGACATCTTGAATTTTGCATGCAAATGGATGGAAATAGAAAACGTTATCCTGAGTGAGGTAACCCAAACCCAGAGAGATGATTATGGTATGTACTCACTCATTAGTGGACCCTAGCTATAAAATAAAGGACACTAAGCTTATAGCTCACAAGCCCAGAGAAGCCGAATAGCAAGGTGAACCCAAAGAAAGCATATACAGATCCTGCTGGAAGTTGGAAGCAAACAAGATCATCAAGCAAAAGTT
>PVIU01021494.1:0-31447 GCA_004026605.1 Ondatra zibethicus
TAGCAGCAGATGCAGACCACTTAGAGTCCTGCATGGAGAACCCCCTCAGCCAAGGTGGTTACCTGATCAAGAAGAGCCACGACTCCAAGCCCTTCAGCAACTGCATGGGGCAGCCCGAGGGTTCATGCCTCTACATGCTAAGGACAATCCACCCAGGCCGTTACAGAAGCAGGCTCAAGCACCACAGCGCCTACATGGGGCAGCTCAGGTGTTCATGCCACTACAGGCTCAGGTTAAAGCTAAGATATCTACACCTCTATTCAAACAGATTCAAGCACCTCTCCCACTAAGGAGAGCAGCCCGGGTGCTCATGCCACTCCCTACTCAGGATAAAGAACCTAGTCCTCTAGAGGTACAGGCTCCCATACCCAAAGAGCAGCAGGCCCAGTCTGAGCCCTCAGAAACAGGAGAGGCTAAAGATTTGGACCAGGTGCCAGAAGAATTTCAGGGGCAAGATAGGGCATCTGAAGAGCAAAGGCAGGGCCAGGGTGCTGAACAACAGCAGAGGCAGAATCAGGCTCCAGAAGAGCATCTGGAGCAGAACAGGGCACCTGAGCAGCCAGAGGTGCAAGAACAGGCTGTCGAGCCCCCACAAGCTGAGATTGAGGATAAGGAGCCTGAGGTACTCCAAGTACATGCCCAGGTGTTCCTGCCTTTATTGTCACAGAACCATCATGTGCTCTTGCCTCTTCACTTGGATACACAGCTGCTAATTCCAGTAGGGGAACAAAATGAAGAGTCACCTCCAGCACAGGCCTGGGCTCTGGAGGCCTCACAGGCTATAGGCGCAGTTCAAGCACTGATAGAGGGACTATCAAGGGACTTGCTTCGAGCACCAAATGCTTATATCTCAAAACCACTTGGGCCACTGCAAATCTTGATGGAGAATTTGTCATCAAATGTCTTTTACACTCAACCAGAACAGACACGGAAGAAAAAGTCAAAAGTTTCTAGTCTAAAGCAAGCACTGGCAAAAAGACTATCACCCAAGAGGTTCAGGGCAAAGTCCTTATGGAGAATTGAGGAGTTTGAACTTTCCGATTTAGAAGCCAGCAGGAGAAGGCGCCAGCGTAGATGGGAGGACATCTTTAATCAGCACGAAGAGGAATTGAGACAAGTTGAAAATGTAAGAGATTTTGATATTTTTCCTGAGTGAAAACTATTAAGAAAATGTACTAGTTAATGCTTACATATTTCCTCTGTGAAGCACAATGGGATTTGCACTTCAAAGGAATCATTTTGAAATCTCCAGATAATTGTGATCAAAAGAGGAAAAATTGCTTTAATAATACAAGTAATGGTTTAATGTATCTCGACAGGAGTTGTACCTTAATTATTAGGTGTTTGTTTTGCTTTTACCAGTCACTCCCTTAACCAGTAAAGGGATGGAATACAAACACTTAAAATAATTATTTTGACTCTTGAAACATTCCTAATTTAAAATTCCAGAGTTTCCTCCATTTTTTATTCCTCTAAGATGTAACTTTCTGGGACTAGAGAGATGGCTCAGAAGATAAGAGAATTTGCAGCTCCTGCAGAGGACCTAAGTTCAGTTCCCAGAATCCTACATGGAAGCTCTTGACTGCCTGTAACCTGTCTTCCATGGCCTTCTGCACATATGTGGTGCAAATGAATTGAAGTAGGCACATACATATAAATAAAAATAAGCAATTCTCTTTTAATCTGAAGTTGCTTATTTGTTATTTCTTGCCATAGAATGCTGGACTGTGCTACTTGTGTGAATTGCATTTGTTTGTACTTTTGGACATTTAAATTAAGGTTAAGATAAGAGCAAAAAGTCAGGGCTAGAGAGATGGATCAAAGGATAAGAGTACTTGCTTCTTCAGAGGACTCAGGTTCAGATCCCAGGACCACGTGACATCTAACAATGATCGATAACTCCAGTTCCAGAGGATCTGATACCTTCTTCTGTTCTCCGCACTGTGCACACATGGTACACAGACATGCATGTTGGCAAAAATACATATACAAATAAAATTAAAAAAATTTAAAAATGAGAATAAAACTAATTTCCAAGACACTTTGTATATAGTTGTCATATTTATGATTGTCTTCTTAAGGCTCCCATGCTTTTATGTAATTATTCAGTGATGTGACTGCACAGACCAGGGAACAAATGGGAACGAGTAGCTTCTCATTTCGTATCAGTCAATAAAAGTTCACTACTTCAAAACTCCCATATGTAGGTGGATAAAATTTGACAGGCTTTGTTGAATTTTATCTGGCAATATTAATCTGATAATGAGTAGTTTGTAGGTTTGATAAGCAAATTAGTAAGGTCAGGAAAAATTAGGAGAACAATTATTTTCTAATAATTTTCAGTATTCATTTATAAAAAAGGAATTATTATATGATGATTAAACAGTTAACCACATCCACTTAAATAATAACCAATGTATTAATTGCAAATGAACCTTGCCTGAGTATCTAGATAAGTAATTGTTTAGTGTGTGCACATTAAATCAGTTAAACAGTTGGTAATTCCCTGGCATATTTACATGAGAAAAGACTTTAAAAAGCAAAGAAAGAATGGCTCAAAAGCAGAAATGAATGCATCACCTCCAGAATATAAAGAGATAGAAATTGCAGACAGAAGGGAGATATGAGTCTGAAATGGTGATGTGGCAGAAATGAAGGCATCTAACATGCTAATGAGTATTCTCAATGAGTTCTCTTAACCAGTTAGAGCTAATGAAATTTGCATCAGTGAACAAGACTTGAATTGATCCTGAAAATATTAGCAGCAGAGAACATACTTACAATCATTGTTTTGGATTTATATATATTTAGATATATAACATACATATGTATGTATGAGAAGCCATTTCAAAATGCAAGTAAGTCAGTGAACAATTGTTACCATCCTATGAACATATAAAGATATGAATGCCTTTATATGTATTTCTTAAGAACAAGTTAAAGGAAATAAAATTCTTCATACTAAAGACAAAGTCATAGTTCTTTGTAAAATATGAAATTTAATTGGAATTTAAAGACATGTCTGAGTGCTTTTCTGTACTAGTAAGAAAAATGCATACATTTTCCTTGTAATTGGATGAGATAATGGTGGTTGATACATTTAATTGAACAATTTCTTAGCTCTGAGAGCTTAATTTAGGAGGAATCTTTGCAACTCAGGACCAAATGTTGAAGTTATAGCAGCTCAACAAATGTGCAAGTTAGCTTGTGATTATATGCTGATCAAGTGTTAAATCGGATTCTTAATTTGGATCTCATAGATAAGCTTCAGGAAGCCAACAGTTCACCTGAAATCTATGCAAGTGTGTGTGCAAATGCAGCTTTAAAATGGATCCTTAACAAAAAGCTGTTAGAAGCTGTGCATTTAAATAATTTTAAATATTAGCAAATTATTCATTCTGGTTACAAATTAAGATGATTCTGTCATCCTATCACTTGCACTCTTGTGGTCATTTAAGCATTTCTATGGTTTTGATTTCAAAGGATAAAGAAGATGACTCATCAGACAATGATGAAGTGTTTCATTCAATTCAGGCTGAAGTCCAAATAGAACCATACGTTCCAAATCCTACAGGAAATGAGGTAAATTTCTCAATATGAGTTGTTAGGATATTAATAAGTACCTAGAAAAGTGCCTCTTAAACATAGTGTTCCCAGGATCCCTTTATAATCGTCAATATTGAGAATTCCGTAAAGCTTTTTCATTATGTCATTCACTATCTAACTTACTGAAAATTAAAACTGAAAAAGGTACAAATACGTTTAACATGATAAATAAATAAATAGAAAGGAATAGTATTTATCTTTCCCAAAATATTATTTTAGGGATGTCATTGTCTCATATTTTCAGATGCTTTTAATCTGTCTTGCTTAATAGAAAACAGCTGTATGTTCATATCTACTTCATAATTCAATCTGTGGCCATATGGTATTTTGCCTGAGATATATGTATAATAGCTGGCTTGTTACTTATAGATGGCTAGAAAGGGGGGAATTTTGTATAATATTTTCAGATAATTGTGACTGTTGGAGATTTTCCTTCAGATACTTATGCATATTCTTTGGTAACATCTCCAAACTAGACAAACAGAATCTAAAGTCATATTCATAAAATTGTATACAAGTAATGATATTAAAATCCATTTCTCTGTCTTGTACTATGAATAGATATTTCACTTATGCATGATTTCTAAATTCATGTATTCATCAATTGGAAAATAGTAGTTCACTGTGTATACAGATTCTCCCAAATGTTTACATTCTGTTTTACAATATCAGAGCAGTACTTTTGAACATCACTACCAATTGTACCATAAATGTAACTGAGTATTCATAAGCTGTCAAGTACTCAGGAACAGATACTAATTTACAATTTCTAATTATCCCTTGAAAGCTCATGTTTTTATAATTGCTGACAAATTGCATCATTTTGATTTTTTCTTAAGTTTGCAAATGTAATTCATTTAAAATATCTAGCATATGCACAAAGTTCAAGTAAGAAGGCTTTTCAGTGTTTTTAAAAATAGAACATTTTATATCAAAATGTTAGTAGTTCACTGTGTAGCATAACCACGTGCCATCCTTTACCTTGATTGTGTCTGTTCCTGGTACACTCTTTGTCACAAATAGCAGGTCAGTTAACCTATGATTCATTTTCTCACAGAAGAGAAATTAGATGATTACATGTGAGGGTGACTTCTGTTTTGATGACCACATCAAATAATACAGAATTCATAACACACATTTGTGAGACTGGGGTTGTGAGTTTACTTCTTAAATAGACATGGTAGCATTATCATGACTTGCATTCCTAAGAGCCAACATTCCATATTCGTTTTGATGACTGAAATTATTTAGTATGTAAATAAATAACACTAATGTTCCTCTGGTGATGGGGATTTAGGAGTCACACTGTTGCACACAATCAGCATAAGATTCTTCACAGAAGTGTACTATGAAATTTTTCAAGACTCTTGATTGACTAGTTAAGATTACTGTTTTGTGAAT
This sequence comes from Ondatra zibethicus, assembly GCA_004026605.1. Classification (NCBI taxonomy): domain Eukaryota; kingdom Metazoa; phylum Chordata; class Mammalia; order Rodentia; family Cricetidae; genus Ondatra; species Ondatra zibethicus. Next base: position 5,008 of record PVIU01021494.1, read on the forward strand.
ACTAAATATTTACAGAAGGAAGATAAGTGGGGTTGTGTCAGTTAATGAGAATAGTCAATAATGTCTCCCTTGCTGCCTTAACACATGGCTTTGCTTGTATTCCCAGATGGTAGTTATTACCTTCAGCTTGACACTAAGCAAGATATGCAATGAAAAAGTAATGTTTGGTTTGGAACATATTGTGTCTTAATATATGCAATTCTTACTAATTTTTTTCCATTTCCCATTTTTCATACCAAAGAATGACAAGTCATATTAAGCCTTGCCTTTTCATTTTTTACCATTATATACAGTTAGTGATTTTTGACATTTCTTTTAAGAAGTATTGCTTAGTTTCTTGACTTGGCTGTGGTGGCATTACATTTCTGTAGTCTCAGCTATAGGAGAGGCAGAGGCAAGAGGATCATTTGAGCTTGGAAATTTTAGGGCAGCCTGTGGAACATAGGGACCTAATATCAAACAAAAATAAAAATAATATTTGAATAAAATAGAAACTTTCTGAGATCAACTTCATAAGAGAACTAGAATTGACCAGGATAGCCAATTATCTAAACTGAAATTAGAAAACATTATTCAGAAAGATACTTATCATGCATACTGTAAAACATCTGGTTATATTTGGAACTGCATGTTAGCCAAATATGAAAGACAGATTCTCACCAATCTATCTGTTGAAGTACAGGGACAATGTTGATAAGTCACTTCATAGGACAAACTAATGTATGAAAGCTAATTACAATTTCTAGAAATTAGAGAAAAATTATTTTTTTAAGTATAACATGATGCAATTTTCTCTCTAAATAGTATAGTGACTTATTGCTTGTTCGAATCACCTTTTGGGAGCATAGCAGAAAATTGCTGGGAGTAAAAACAGTGATTAAAAACTAAGTGAGACAAGGCAAGAGATTATGGATCTGACTGCTATTGCTAACAGAAAACAATTCTACTCCATTGATGTAAGCTAACATTGTATGTTCTCTTTTTTGAGTATTTTACTATGTCAAATGAGTGTATGGATCTAAAAACCCAAAATAATTTACTTAGCAACAAAAAGTATTTGAAACACTTCTTATGACATACTTCCTCAAAGAAACTATAATGTATTTTCTGTGTGAAATCTAGAGTTAGTTTGGATGGACATGAGTTTGAACTTAAATTCTTAATTTTTGATTGAAAAATTAACTGGTTTTAGATTTCATTTTGACCTCTAAATTTTTAGAAAAATGATCATCTTTTTCTAGGCTAATGATTAATAAATAATAAAATGAAAATGTTTGATTACATTATTTCCACAGTCTACACCTATGTTAATGTTCAAAGAAACCATCAGAAATTGTGGTCTTTAAGATCCGTTTATAAAAATTGTATTTTTAAGTTAGATTTTTGGAAAAATATATGTGAAGAAAGTAATTTTCCAATACATTAATAACACAAAGAATTTATGGAAAAAATTTTTTAAAAAAGAATTTATGGTCAGGAACTTTCATCAAACTATTGATTGCATTATGTCTCTAAGGCGCAAGAGAGATCTGCTTCTAGGCCTGGCAACCGGAATCGTACACATCGTGTGAAATTTTCCTCAAGGTATGTATTTCTATTTGCAAATTACTTCTGAGTAACTGTGAAATCAAAAACAAAATTTTGAAATTAATTTCTGCATGAAGTCAAAACTAAATTATCACTCACATCATGACAGCTTGCCAAAATTGGTTTACATTTAAAGCCTCACTGCAGTGATCCATTAACAGCATCTTCCAGTACCAGCTTTCATAGTCTAGTCCATTTGATTCAATTCAATAATTACCTAACAATTTTCAAAATACAAAATAATTTATTTAATATGATTCATTTAGCAGTAGGATTTAATAAATGTCAGGTGAATTTTCTTAAATGTACAATATAATACAACCAATTATTCATAAGTGCAGAAACTAATAGAAAATAGGAATAGGAAAGCCTGAAAGTGTTCTTTGGTCAAAATTAAATATGTGAATCATTGTCAGATAAATAAGATGACATCTGCATCATAGAAACTATTCATTGTAGTTTTCATTTTGTAGTATTGCTGATTTCAGTAATTTTCAAACATTATGTTCCATAAATCAATTGTTCTGTGCTATGCATTATACATGAAAGACAATATTTAAAATTGACCAAACTCACAATGAAGAGGCCATAGCCTATGTTCATTCAGTCAGACATTCAGTAAATATTTATTAATCATTCTTTATATTAAAGCTATTAGACGGGAACGGCAAGGTAGCTTGGTGGGTAAAAGCACATTGTATCAAGAATATTGGCCTGAGTTCAGCTCTCACAACCCACACAAAGAAGAGAACTAACTTCCACAAGTTGTCCCTATGACTTCCACATAGGTGACATGACATGTTTGTACTTCCAGGTGCATGTACACACACACACACACACACACACACACACACACACACACTGAGAAAAGTATGTCATAATCAGTGTTCCAAACAATTTTTCCCCTAAGTAAATTAATTTGGATTTTACAAAGTATATACTCATCATATAATATAGTAAAACTTTGAAGAAAAAAACAATACAAATAAAATTAAAATTAAAGATACTGCACAGTACAACAGATGACAGAGAGTTTATGTATGATAAGCATAGCCATACACCATTATATTTTAATCTTGTGACTTTGTGTCTTCACAAGAAACCTGAGGGAGAAACTTGTAAAAATTAAAAGTTAGATTGTGAGTTCTTTTTCTCTCCAATCAATGCCTGAATTACCATGCTTCTAACCTTAAAGAGGAGAAATGAGGTTAGTTTTGAATAAATTGTTAATGCCCTTGGACATGATTTTAATACAATTCAGTATATAAAATTTAAACTTGATGTTAACTTGAGAATGATCGGTAACTTTACAAATAGATTCTTAATTTATTAATAACAAATGCATTTCCTGAAAGTATATTTAAATTTGTAAAATGTATAAACTATAATGAACTCACAAACAAAAATAAATTCATAAAACTACTGTAAATGAACCTTGAGTTATTCCAGAAATGATGGGCCATACTAATGTCTTTGTCTGTTATAAACTTAAATTAACAAAACAAATCCTTCCTAGATAGAAAACTGAGAGCAAATAAAAGTATCTACACTGGCATTTAAATTTTAATGGTAAACATGGATGTGCTTATGTATCCAAAGTGTTACCTATTCAAACCAGGAACAATATACTTAACACATGAATTATGGACAAATAAAACAGGATAACAGTGGAATATTTATAATAACAAACTCTTTGTATTTGCCATGTGATAAGTCTATTATGCACTGGAAGGTTTTGTTTGCTGATCTTATCTGGATAATTTTATCTGAATATTACTTTGAATACTTATAGAATATATTATATGTGAAGGAAATGCATGCTATATTGAAAAGTACTTTCTTTCTACACATGGAAACTGTTTATCTATCATAGATAAAAATAGGTTTAGGAAATTAAAATTGGAAAATAATATCAAAGCTCTACTTTTTTTCAGTGTGATGTATAATTTTAAGAAATTTTTTTTTTGGTGTTTTGAGACAGGGTTTCTCTGTAGCTTTGTAGCCTGTTCTGGACCTAGCTCTTGTACACCAGGCTGGTCTTCTATGTTGAGTTGCATATACACTTTAGCACTTTAGAATGTGGCACACATGCCTTCCTGTCTCTGTGTTAATTTAGTTTGGTTTTCTTTTACAAATGGTTTTAAGAGATGAAGGTAAACCCAATATGCTTATCATGATCATAAACATATATTTGTTAAACCTTTTGTCTATTTATCATTTTAGTGTCTCTCAGCAGCCTCTTTTTGAAGAAGTTCAGCAGCCCATGGACATCAGACAGAGGAGTTCCCTAAATCCTCAGAATTGCCAAGCGGCATCAGGTGATTCGAAACTCAACGTTAGAACAGTCAAATACATAGACCAAATATATAACAGCATATATTTCAGAACTAAAGAAGAATTTCCAGAAAGAATGAATGAAAAATATTAAGGAGGCCAAGCATGATTTAAGAAAAGCAGTTGATTTGATTTGGTATTTAAGTGATTAGTGGTGACCTCTGAGAAATGGAAAGTGATAATTTCATTTAGTTCCTATACAACATGAGATTATATGTTAAAGAACTTGAGGACTATTCTCCATCTACCCAACATCTATTAAGCTGCATTTACAACATGAGCAGAATAATTGTGAGAATAAGTTTTATTAGTCATCTTATCTCACCTCTCCAAAATATGATATACACAGTATCACATAAGTATTTCTTAAATACCACAAACTGATGGCTTTATTTAAAATACACAAAAAAATTAATTGCTCAAATAATAACAGGAGTGCTTATCAAAATTTGGTATCAATTTCAATCAAGTATTTTTATTGGTAATGTGCATTTAATGGACCTTAAATTTATTATACATTTTTAGACATTATGAAACATCAAAAAAATTGTCATAAACCTAAGCATTAGGTCATAAAAATCTGGCGTTTTCCAGTTTTAAGCATGCAGGATGTGTTTAATTAGGACATTTCCTGACCAAGCCCTCACATTATTTATAAAAATGTAGAATAGAGATATTTGATAATGTTTATATCATAAGGGATATAGAAAATCAAACATTCAAATTTCTGAATTTTAAAACCCTAGTCCACCTTAGGAGAGTACTATGATGAAAGAATTCTTTTCATACTGCTGCCTCACATAAAAATGATGTTCTGAAAAGATAAGGCAAAATATTAGGAATGTTTTCCCTACAATATTTTCCTTCTGGTTTGGTCACGTATAAATTTGCTAATACATGGCAAACACATCAGTTTTAAAGTTCACGCACTTGCCTTTCCGAACTAAACTAATCCATAAACATTGATAGGAGAAGGAAGAAATACTGTCTCCGCTAATAAGCTGTTATGTGTATGCCACAGAGCATGTGACATTGCCAGCAGATTAGGAAATCTGTAGATGTGCAGAGAAGTCATCAGCCTCCGAGCCTGATGACTCAGTCGCTCTCCTTCCACTCGAAAAGACTTGAAAGAGTGACTTCCTGAAAAACAATAAGTAGTAGCGTTCCAAACACTAGAAGGCAAGAACGGGATATGAAATATAGCATTTTCAAAAGACAGCAGCATAACAAATGCAGGGTTTTTAATTATAATGTCTAGACTTAGACTATCTACAGTTAGTGTGCAGACTAAAGAAGGTCAGTAGTATTTTTACTTTATACCCCTAGAAATAAACATGGAGCCACTATTCTGCTAGGACACCTTTTTATAATAAATATGTTCACTTATACTCTACTGATTTCTAGGCCTATTAAATATTCTCACTGAATTTTTCATGCAACTTATTATATATCACATCACAGTTTTCAAAACCTATACTGATGTACTGAAAGAATTTGTATTTTAAATAGAAATATTATCATAATGGAATTGTGCTGTCCAATGTGTCAGTAAATAGCCACACCACATGTGATTATTAAAATGAAAACTAAACCAAAAGTTAAATAAACATTGACACAGCCTATTTCTTAGGTGCACTGGCCACATTTTAAATGCTCTGACGCTACCCTGGTGGTCCAGTGGTTAATACTCAGTACTCCCAAATGTTCATTTCCAAACAGACACAGAATATTTCCATCACTGCAGAAAGTTATCTCACGAATTACTCTAACGTTTCCAACTCTATGATACATAGCTAAGTTTTATAAATTTTTATTAGCTCAATCTTCATCTTTATTGAAATATTTGGCTATCCATAACTTGGTTAAAACTGGGGAGGTTGATAGATTTATCAAGTGTGCAGTAAATATTGAAGACAAAAATGCCTTGTAGGTCTGCAGCATGAACAAAACTTGAGCCTGCTAGTACCCTTGGAAGTGGAACTCAGGACCACAACCACAATAGTTTTTTTTAATGTAACAGAGTTTGTTTGATAAATTAAGAAGTATGACTGAGCTCAGAACCAGAAAACACTGAAAATTACGTCACTGGCAGATACTAACCAAATAACAGAGAAGTAATATACGAAAATTGCTTACTTCTTAGAGTGACATACTTGCTGTTTTTGACATGGTATGATCTATTGACAGTCTATGATTGGCTTAAGCTTGTTGGTTTGTTTGTTTATTCCTGCCACAATATATTTTAATATTAACTGATACTTTCAAAATAGAATGACAATGGCTAAAAGAAAAACAATAAGGTATTGAACTGATCCACTACACAAACGGAAGCAGTTGTGAAATCACTGTTGTTATTAATGTAATTTTTGGCATTCCATAGAGTCATCTTCTGAGGAGGAGAGTCCTGTGACTAGGAGGAAGTCCCAGTCATCGCCGCCTTATTCTACTATTGATCAGAAGTTACTGATTGATATCCATGTAGGTTTATCTCATGATGCATTTATATCTACTTTTAAGATCATTTTGGTTTGGCCTATTCTTTCTGACCTTAAAAGATGGAGGGTAGGCAATGGACAGATGGTTCAGCACTTGTTTCTGTTCCAGAAGACGAGGGTCTGTTTTTCACAATGACTATGGTGACTCCTAATCATCTGCAATTCCAGTTCCAGATTTAACACCCTATTCTGACCTTTGCATACACCAGGCACACACAACGCACACAAATATGCATACAGGAAACCACTTATACACATAAAATATTTTTAAATGGAGAAGTAAAAGAGTGTAAATGTGTTTTATTGGTCTTTATTTAAAAAGATCACACTGTTGGGCAAGTATTCTAAATAGAAAATTCTGAAGTTAATAAAATTGAAATGGGAAAAAGCACTTATCTGATCAAACAATGCTGTATTTTCACATTTCTGTCAGAGTTTGTTCAAGAGATGTGCTAAGGATATAATCTAATGGTAGAATGCTTGCCTAGCATACTCAAGTTTCTCGGTTCAATCCCAGTACCACACAGATTACAAATAGAATACATAGGAAAGAATACTGACAAACATATTTCTAGAAATTAAGCTACGACCAAGAAGTATAAGTTACATTTTGACTGTTGTTTAATATTGTTCCATAGATAATGAGTGAAAATATTAATGAAAAATAGTGTTTTCTGATTGTATAAGTAAAAGATCACTCTAAACTTTTGTAATTTGTTTTCAGATCATATTATTTTATTTTTACAATACCCATACTTTTTTGTATATGTGTTTATACCTAACATAAGAATTACATTTGTATTCATTTGCTTTTTGGAGGCATTTGAAATAATTTAAGACAATATATGGCATATATGAACAAACATGGAAAAATAATGTATCTATTTCAAAAGTGATACTTTAATGTCAGTGTTAGGATAAAACAAAAGGAAAAAAATAGACTTTGTAGAGAGCGTACTATCTGGCATCAAATGCAAATGTCTATTCCTCAGCAGGCAAGTAGGGTTAATAAAACAGTGAGTAAATTTGCTATTTGCTGTGTGATCTACAAAGTCCGTGACTAATTACTAATGTTTGGATTTGGGAAACTCATCTTCACTAAAATATTTGCTCTCTGTATTGGGTGGACATCTTTGTTTCAGTAAGAAATATGATTTTTACATGTTTTGAAATGTTGTCATTTTGGAAACTTCCAATATCTAAAGAAAATAAGAAGCTATTAGAGACTACCTTAACCTTTCTTGTGCACACAGGTTCCAGATGGATTTAAAGTGGGAAAAATATCACCCCCTGTATACTTGACAAATGAATGGGTAGGCTATAATGCACTCTCTGAAATCTTCTGGGATGATTGGTTAATTCCTGCACCTGTCATTCAGCCACCTGAAGAAGATGGTGATTATGTTGAACTCTATGATGCTGGTGCTAATACTGATGGTGATGAGGAAGCTTCTAATGATGCTTATGAAGATAACTATGACCATGTCAATGGCCATGATGCCTTGAATAACCAGGTTGATCAGGCAGATGTCTGTGAAGTCCGTGGTGATGGTGACTACGATGATGAGTCTCTTCGTGGCATAGATGATAATCTTGGTGCTGTTACTAATAGGCCAAGGTTGGTTTGTCTCTGTTATTATACTAGATGCTTATGAGTTCAGAACTATTGATATATTCTATTTACCTTTAAATGTAACATAACATTAAGAGAATTAATGAATTGTACTTTCGTATTGCTATATGCTCAGTATTGTGATTTAAATTTTTCTAATGTAGAACATGTAATTATGAATTATGTATATACAATTTAAATTCAGTTATTTATTAGTTTCTTGATAACTGGGATTGTCTGTTTCTCTTCAAATCAATGCCACTGAATCTTCTTTTGCTTTAAAATCACAACGAGAAATGAAGTAAAGATGAAGGATTCTACTACTGTTTGAAAGAATGGCTAAGTATTTCCCAGAGAATAGAGATGACTTTGTCATGTATATGATCAACTTAGTATGATTTTTATTAGTTTAATTGGTGCAGAATTTACCAAAAGATCTTTTGAGTTTTTCTCCAAAATAGAAAAACTATAAAGAATTCTATTTTCATACAGATTTTAATATATAATCTTCATAGGGACATAGGTTTAATATTGTCTCCATGTAAAATGAAGGATCGGGCATTTTTAGAACTTAACATTTATAAACTCCGATTATGTGATTATCTTACTCATCCTCTAACATATGAAGCCTATATCAGTTGAACACTCTGGTGAGAATATTGACCAAGGGTCTATAGCAGAGCTGTTTGTATACATGTAAATAAATGAAAATATATGTTAAAAGTAGCAGAATACTGAAAAATATTATAATACCACTATGGGTTTTATCATTAACATGACTGGAATTTATTCATAAATTATTCAGTTATTTAAGAAAAAAGAATATTTTCTGCACTAAGCAGTCATGTCTACCACATGATGACCAAGAGTTAAGAGTGGCTATCATGTTAATCCAGTATTTAATACTGGCAAGGCATTGAGGAAATTTTCACATGTATATAAGACAAAAGTATTAATAAAAAGCAAAAACATTCCTGAGCATAACCTATATGGGTGTGCGTATGTGTAAAATCTGATTTCTGGCTTTGATTTGTGATTTATTGAATGGTATTCTTTCATGAATTTGTTCTTGCTAACAGGGCAAGCTATCGCAGAGAAGGAATATTGAAGCATGGTGGTAGAGGTGGAAGTAATGTACAGCAGGGGGCTTTCGGAGCCTATAGAAACGATAGAGCCAAAAGATATCGTGGAAACCCTGCTGCTGAAGCCAGTACAGCCTTTAGAAGCCAAGATGGACATGGAGCCAGTAGTGGTGCCAGATACAGAGGAGTCAATGGAAGCAGTGAAGAGAATGGAGCATATGGATTCTGTGCAGAAGAAACTCACTCACAGGAAGATGGTGCAGGACTGGATCAACATATATTTCAGGAGTTTGAACGTGAGCAGGAGGTAATGAAGCATTTGAAGACAATATAAATGTAAATGTATATCAGCACATGACATGCAACATTACAGCTATTCACAATGATTATATTTTTGTATCCCAAATCTTTAAATAACTTAAATATATAATTAAATTATAAGTGCATGGGATCTTCACTACATACCATTTGATGGTTCTTATATACTTCAGGGACAAAGTCCCTGATTTATTTGGTCATTTTAAGTTAGATCATACATTTGGAGAAGTTTTTCAAGGTACTGGTCATACTATTTATAGCTGTAGAAAACACATAGTGAAATTTTCCAAGTAAAGCATTCATATAGCTAGCATTTTAGACATACACAATATTGTGCAACCATTATCATTTTGTATTTATTTATATTTTTATAGCACGTAAAGTGATGGATTTCATTACAGCATTATCACACATACTTTGCTTTTGTTGGTCCTCCTCTTCTTTCCAATCCCTTGCTCCCTCAACTGTACCTTTTCCTTCCTTTCAAGTCTTATGTCACATGGATGCTGTTGACCCGTTTTTCCCCATTTTCCTCTTCCTTAAAATCTTTCTCCCTTTGTTGATAATCTCTTCTAGTTCTGTACTCCACACACACACACACACATATTAATATCTAGGATCTGTGTGTCTGTCATAAAGAGATGGAAGTATGTTTCTGAGTAGAATTATATCCCTTAATATAATAATTTCCACACCCATCCACTATTTTGAAATTTTCATGATTTCATTTTTTCTTTGTGGCTGAATAAAATTCCATTATGTATATGTAGATATCACATTTTTGTTTTACAATTAATCTGTTAGATATCTAGGCTGGTAGATTTTAATCGTCACAAATAATCAACTCCTAATTCTCCACCTGACCTTCAATATTCAGTAACCCCAACAGAGATTTGAAAATTCTTCCACATATTGAGTATAGAATTGTCATGCTTGGAAGCTTTTATCCTTGAGTGTCTACTCCATTAATGGAAGTGTGAAAGACTTATAGTGAAATATGTTTACTTAAGGATTGTTATAAGTTTTTTGTTGTTTTGTTTTCTGTCTTTTGTTTGGTCATTTGAACCATATCCCCAAGGTTCTTCTTACTATCTGTTCTCTTAGCCATTTTTCTTGTTTTGTTCTGTTCCTGGTTTTTTGTTTTGTATTATTTAATTTTATTTTTGTTTGTTTGTGTGTTTGATTTTTAGAATTTTAGGACCAGTGTCTAGCTCTGTAGGCCTTGCTAGCCTACAATTTGTTATGTAGCCGAGGCTGGCCTAAGAGTCATGGCAACAGTTTTGCATGTGCCAGGAATATATGTATGTACCACCAGAAGCGGCACTGTAGTTATCTTAAACTAAGGGATGAGATACCCTCAGGGTGTTCTTTTTTTCAAAGTGGTTATTTGGATTATGCATGTGGGGTTTAGATTCCTTTCAAACCTTAGATCCCCTGTTTACCAGCTCCCCAATCCTATATCTCCTTATAGGAGTCAGATGGTGGAACTGAGACCTCAGATTCAATTGCCTTGGATATCACATCCCTCGCACCTGATGGTGAGAATCGCAGTGACACAGCAGGGTCATCAGCAACATTGGGTTTTCCTGTCATCCACTCATCTTCCAGAGGGTCTGCTTCTGCTTCTGATTCGGACACTGCGAGCGCCAGCTGTGAGTATTTCTGGTGCGATCTTTCCATGCTGCATGCTTCCATTTGTTCATACAGTAATTCATGATGTGTGATAAATCAAAGAAGTTGAATATTCATATGGAATAAAATGAGGTTGATGAGTGCTGGCAAGATGAGTCGGAAGGTGAAAATATTTGCTACAAAGCCTAACGAGTTAAGTTTGATCCCCTAGGCCCACTGGGTAGAAGGAGAGAATCAACCACAACATATGTGCCTAAATAAGTAAATAATATATATGAGTTTTTCTTTTTAGGTCCTCCTCAGTAAAATCTTTTCTTTTTCCTTAGATTTTTGGGAGTCTCGTGTAACCGGGATGGCCTTGAGCCCATTCTCTAGCTGCTGCTGGCACTGACTTCCTCACCTTCCTGGGATCCCAGACCCTCGCTATCACACCCAGCTCTCACTGAATCTTTATGATGATGAGATTTGACCTGCAATTGAGAAATTGAGTCCCTCATTCAATTATTGCTTTTACACTGTAATCAAAGCCACAAATCACATCCATACTCAGCAATTTATTTTAACCAGTATGATTTGTATTTTCTAATGAGTTAAAAATTTACTAAATCTTACATAGAAGATGAAATACAATAAGGTAACCAAACTTTGAGGGTCATCTCCATTATGAAAATACTTGGCACAGTTAGTATATAGATCAGTGATTTGTCTCAATGCCTTTCCCTTTGCAGTACATGCTGGGTTTGTCGAGGTGCCTAAAAACCCCCCTCACCTACCATCTGAAGTAAATGTTAACCCACTCTGTATCTTCCCAGCATATAACAAACCACTAATCCATGTGTACGAAAAGGAGTTTACGTCTGAGATCTGCTGTGGTTCTCTGTGGGGTGAGTTTGAGTTCTTGAAACTGAGTTTTGTTTTTGTTCTGTTTTAAATCCATGTTCGTGTTGAAAACTTGGGAAAGTTGTAGAAGTAAAACATTTTACCATTGCCAATCAATTAAAATGAATTCATAGTAATTGGTTCAGGGCTGATTTGGCCTGTTGAATTAATGTCTTGCCCCTTTTATTCTTTTTAACTTGAGTTAACTAGAGCAAAATACAAAATTAGACTTCACTATGATTACTTGAAAATTTGAGTTTAATATTTTCTAAGTTTGTATATACTTATTATAAGAAAGGTTTCTTTAGGATCTTGCAGTTTTTAAGTGTAGAGGATGTATAAGTTTTCTCTATAAATGTTAAATTTGACAGACTTTTTCAACTCTTTGTTTCAGAATATTAATGATCATAGCAGCAGATTTGAGATTATATATAGGTTGTCCCAAACAAGTCTACACAGTACAGTGCTATAAAATAACTCAATGCAACCAAGGTCCAAAGTAAACACCCACTTCTAACTTAACACTTAATAGATTTTCACCCATGTATGATTGAATAGAAGATGGGTTTTAAAGAAAAATACAAAGAAGTAGCAATTTTAACTATAGGGACAGAGTCCTTAGGAGAAAATGGTCATCCTCAATGATTTTCTAATTTAGTGTCTCAGATAATAATGCATGAGCACTTGAGTCTGCCAAGTATCCAGTAATGCAGTTGATGTCAAGGAATCAACATTAACTATATATGTATAGACTAAATTTGCTTAAAGGTAATATTCAGAAGGTCTGATAGATTCTGGAAATGTGTGTGACAAATAATAAAATAGTGCTATGTATATATAATATTCTGTATGTCCGATGGCACACTAGATAGCAGGCAATAGAATATTGCTAGTATGTATGGACAGCTAGCTACTCATTTTAATGAAACATACTCTGTGAGGAGTGTACAGAGTTGAATAGTATGATGTTAACAAGGCTAATATTAGCCCAAAATGATAAAAGTCATGTTTGTATGGATTAGCAAACTGCAATAAAAAAGAAAAGTAATTATATATACATATTTACTTAAAAATCTATAGGTAAAGGTTAAGTGTGAAATACACACATACAGAGTAGAGTATTATTCAGTTGTGAAAAAGAGTAGAACCATGTTTGTAGAAAAATAGGTTATAACTGGATATTAAAATAAGCCAAATGTATAAAGACAAACATCTCATTTCCCCTCATTTGTAAAATCTAGTCTTATTTTTCTTAAGGTCCTAAAAGTTGAATGGAGACAGGGAAATGGAATAGAATGCAGAGAGAGTGAGAAGGAAATATAAGGGAGGGTGATGTGGGTGATTTTGATTAAATTATGTGATAGATAAGCATAAAAACATCGTAGTGAAACCCTTTCTGTAGAATTTATAGACACTAATAAAAATAATCAGCTAATACAGCACTTTTCTGTGTCTGAACAGGAGTCAATTTGTTGCTGGGAACCCGATCTAATCTGTACCTGATGGACAGAAGTGGAAAGGCAGACATCATTAAACTTATAAAGCGCAGACCATTCCGCCAGATCCAAGTCGTGGAGTCACTCAATTTGCTGATTACCATCTCTGGTTTGTTTAAGTCCTAAAATTAACTGAGTAATTATGCAGAGTAATTGAACTGCAAACTAGGTTAAAGACTTTCTTAGGTGAAAGTGTTCATAGGAAACCATTTTAAATATAACCTTTAATTGGGACAGCAGAATCTCCTACTTGTGTTTTCTTATCCATTCACACTTTAAACAAAATCCCTTTGATCCTGATGCACTTAACCTTGGTTGGAGATGAAGAAAACTACGTTTGCATCCGTGAGTAATCTCACGTACAAGGGACTACACCAATATCCACCATCTAGCTTTTGATGTGTCCAAAACACAAATGGATGAGTAATTGGATAGAAGAAAGAATTGTCCCTGTCTCCAACTAATATTACAAGGGCGACCAGACAAGATTATCTACACCTTTCCCAAACAGCAGTTGATTTTCATAATCTTTTATAATTTTCATAATCAGAGCCTGACTCTGAAAAAGCAAGCAAGTTGGTGTTAAATTAATTGTGACTACTAAATGAATTAAAAAAAAAGAGAGAGAGAGGACAAGACTGCTCCTAGGTATGGTAGAGGAGAAGGTTTATTGTAGATGGAAGGGAGAACATATCTAGAGGTGTTTGGGAGAGTCCAGAGTGGACATGACCAGCAGACTGAACAAGAATATGAGGAGAGAGGGGAGCCTGGGGTGGCAGCTAAGAGTTCAAAAGGCAACAAAATAAAAGGAATGGTGTAGCCAAAATGGCTGGGGTATACATGGAAGAGAATGTATAATATAAGAGAACATATATATGGGAAAAGGACAGCACAGCCCCTGAGCTGGAAGCTTTGGGGTGGGCGATAGGATATGCCAGCAAGAAGGTTCCTGTAACCCATAGGGACTAAGGGATGCTGGAAGAACCTGGCAGCCAGTGTCTGCTTTGATATGTTAATAAGTACCTTAGTTAGCCCTTTGTCCTGGGTTTGAGAGCTAACAGTAAACAGGAATTAGTATCAGAAAATCAAAAGACAACTAATGAATCAATGGAAATGGTTAACATAAGATTCAGCCACCAAATAAAACCATACCAACCACTGATATTTATATGAATTTTTGTACTTTATAACATATAAGATATATGTGGAATATATATTAGCAAATTGTCATGTGATTGGATGAGATTCACTTTGCTTCAAGGTTTGATTAAAAGCAAAACCCTTCAGAGATAAACTCAGCCATCATAATATTTTAATCATATTTCATGACCAATCATTTGCAATGATTTCAGGTACACAGAAGCAATATTTAGTTTTGAAAACATCTGGGTAGCTTAGAGATTATACACATCTGACTGAGAGATTTTTTCATCTGATTTTCTCAAACCCAGATATACCTCTTTAGATTCCTTAAACTTAACCCAAATGTAATTGGCTTTACCCAAATGTTTGCTACTAGGTTTTAAAACTAAAGCCTTGTGCATGGTAAGCAAACATTCCTCAGCCTACAAATTATTTTGTGTCAAATACTATAAAAATATCATCCTCAGACGAGGATCCCCAAAAGTCTACCCTTAAGGAAGTTACAAGGATGCAATGTCATTCAGTAGTTTATTCTACAAATTAAGTATAAAATGTCCACAAATGTGATTTTCTGAACCCTAACACTTATTTAAAATTTTCCTCTAAAAACACAGTAAAATTAATCACTTTAAAATTTTGCTGGGGCCTGAGCATAGAGGCACACACTTTTAATCTCAGCACTCAGGAGGTAGAGGAAAGTGGATATCCAAGTTTGAAGTCAGCCTGTTCTCAAAGATTCTTATTATTGGGACTTTTATAACAATATTAAAAATGACTAAAAAGCCAGGAAGTGGTGGCACATGCCTTTGGCAAGTAGATTTCTGTGAATCTGAGGCAAGTTTGGTCTACAGAGTGAGTTCCAGAACAGCCAGGGCTGTACAGAGAGAGAGAGAGAGAGAGAGAGAGAGAGAGAGAGAGAGAGAGAGATTAAATAATTAAATAAGACTTCAAAAAAGAATGAAGTCATATAAATTCTTTAGTGTTTAAATAAATTATAAGAGTTTGATAGGATTAGTAATTGAGGGAATTACAATTAAAGACTATCTCAAAAATTGTTATATTTATGTATTTATGAATATCCATGTGTATATATGTATGTATGTAGCGATTAAGAGAGGCCATAGATTTAAAGAGAGGAGAAATGATGCATGCAATTATAATCTCAAAAACTAATAGAAATAATTCAAATATTGTCTCAAAGAGACTGAGTTTAGACTGGTGGTTGCCAGTGGCTGGACTGAATGGATAGAGGGAAGGAAGGTGATAGAAAGCAATAGGTACATGTTACATAAAATTTAAATAAGAGTACTACATTTTGTTGTTCTATGGTAAAACAGGTGAATGTAAGAAAAATAACAGATTATGTATCTCAAAATAGAGGAAAGGAAAGTGAATGTAGTCACCATAAATAAACTTTTAAAATTAATGGATATGCTTATTTCCCCGATGTCTATATGAATACCACATTATACACCATAAATATATAAAAATAAGCCTTAAAAGACAAATAAAAATTTTTAAGATAAAAGAATTGAAGAAACAAGTAATAAATGTGTCTGATTCATTTATAAACGTGCTAAGTTGGCAGAACTCAAGAAGATCCATCTTCCTGGCTCCAAATGCCCAAACAGTCAGCATTCAGACATCTCATCCATACATACAGGGACCACCTCTAGGACTGGAAACTGCTGGGGAGCTATGACTTAGGAGAGTCCAAATGTATAGATAGTCATTGGGTTGGCAGCCTAGAGACGGTCTTAACCTATGCTAGTGGAGTATTTTACATCTACTTCAGATAGGCACAGAGGCAGACAGTAGAACCCAACTGTCTTTTGGAATCGAGACAGAAGATACGAAGATCATGTTAGTTTGTAAAAGTGACTTTTAGTTTAATGAACATTTGGTTTAAACAGGAGCACACCCTGCTTCTCCGTATATCTAGGAGGGGGGGGGAGAGAGAGAGAGAGAGAGAGAGAGAGAGAGAGAGAGAGAGAGAGAGAGAGAGAGAGAATTGAAATGCCATCCTGTTTTCTTACCAGGTCACAAGAACAGACTTCGCGTGTATCATTTGACTTGGCTGAGGAACAAGATTCTGAATAATGATCCGGAAAGTAAGAGAAGACAGAAGGAAATGCTGAAGACAGAGGAAGCTTGTAAAGCTATTGATAAGTTGACTGGCTGTGAACACTTCAGTGTCCGTACGTCCATTTCACATTTAATATTGTTATATAGTTTATGCTTCCATTCATGTGGAGAGGTCCATAATTGCAAGAGACAAGGCAAGGAAAGGAAAGGAATTGCAATTTTGAATGAAAATATGAGCGAACGTCATTGAGCCATCTCCTAGGCCTCTTCTATGTAATCGTACCTATTGGCTGAAATCACTCTTGGTATTAAATTTGTTTTACCTCTTTCTTCCTTTCCTAGTCACTCTTAATATTTAAAAGTAATATTTTCCTTACTGTAACTATGTTTGATGTATCTTTAGCAACTTACAGAGATGTATATGATATTTTCTTCTCTTTTAATGGAAATAAAATATGATCCTGTTTAATACTGACCAGGAAACTTCATAGTGATATAGGAAGTTCTGAAAGAGTGTTTCTGCGATCTACTGACTGCTGCTCCTAATACTTTATGTTTCATTATAGAACTTTTTCATATCCTGTGTCTCCTCATAAATATCTCTGTAAAATACAGTAAGAACCTCGTTTGTCCGCAGAATATTGTTCTGAGCTTTCGACGACTATGAAGTAATGTTAGCTCAGTCTATTCCATTTCTGAGGCAAATCCCCTCTGTTCTCAGTTTCCTTTTATTCTGAAGCCGTTGACCCTCAGAGGAGAACTGGTAATGTAGGTGAAGGATTGCTGAAATCACTTTATACAAATTGCAAGAGAAATATTTATATCATAACTGACTTTTTGCTTGCACATGTGTACACATATAAACATATAGCATTAAATGAAGGAATTTGTGTCTAGAAAACTAAAGTACAAGATAAACTCTTTCTTCTAACTTTAGATACCACACTGCCCTGCAATCATATAAATATGATAGCCCCAAATGTGAAAGCCATTCCAAGATGTTAATTCAGCAGTTTATATTGAACAACTTCCTCTTACTAAGTTGGCAATTTTTTTATCGCAATGATATAGATCTTTACAAGGGTAATCATCTTTGAAATCTGCTTTAGGTGAATGGACAAGTGAAGTCCTTTTTCTAGCTGAACCCGTTCCAATCAATGATACTTCTATCCAGGACAACCAAAAATCATTTCTTCCATTAACAAGTAAAATGGTAGGAGAGATAAAATTTAAAAAGAGCAAAGAAATATGATAAAGAGACAGAATATTGGAGAGAATCAGAACAGAAGCAGTATTCTAGCCAAAGAAGAGAGATGTTGTTACATAAACGACCATGTGCTTTGTATAACTTTTACTTTCTCTATCAATAGTGGTATTGAAATTATTTACATACTATGAAATGTAGTTTTTAAAAATGGACAACTCAGTAACCATTACTATGATCTTATTTACATAAAGGTTCAGATTTTAGTCCCCAAAGAGACCAGTATTCCATGAATTCCATGACAGGCATTCAGTATTTCCTGCCTTTTCCCATTTCCCACTTTATTTTGTTTTTTCAGGACAGGGTTGTTCTGTGTAGCCTTGGCTGTCCTGGCACTTGCTCTGTGTGCCACCATTGTCCAGCCCCTTACCCATGTCTTATAAAGTACTAGATAGATATTGACCTTCTTTCCTTCTTTATTTATTTGCCTTATCTCAGAAGCTAATATAAATATATCCATGTATTATGTGGTCTTCTGTAACAGTTTTCTTTCACCTAGTGTAATGCTCCCAAGGTTCACTTGTGTTGTATCATAATACAACACATGTCAATATTTCATTTTTCAAACTCCAGAATATTAATGTGTTATGTAGACATCACTTGTATTTATCCACATATCAGCATACGTTTGTGTGCTTGCTAATTTCCCACTTATAACAATAATTCCACTATGGGTATTTATGAGCATCTTTCTTTTCTTTTCTCTTTGGATAGTACTCCTAAACCCTTTTCAAACTAGATGCAGAATTTCCCATCACCACCACTAATATATAAGGATTGCATTTTCTCCGTATCCATTTGGATGTTTATATGTGTCTGTGTCTCCTTGTAGTATTAGTCATCCTAAAGCAGAGTTAAAGTCATTCCTCGTAACTCAGTGTGCATTTTGTTGGTTAGTAATGCCCTTCCATAGTTTTCAATGTGTTTATTGACCATTTTCTTAAATGTATATTTTCTTAAAAAAGTACTTTGCCGAGTCTTTTTTCTCTGATGCTGAATAGAGTTGTAGAAATTCTTTATACATCCTATATACTACTCTTTTTTTTTCCTTCTAAGACAGGGTTTCTCTGTAGCTTTGGGGCTTGTCCTGGAACTAGCTCTTGTAGACCAGGCTGGCCTTAAACTCACAGAGATCCATATGTCTCTGCCTCCCAAGTGCTGGGATTAGAGGCATGCACCACCACCACCCAGTTTATACTAGACACTTACCAGATTAGTAATTTGCAAATATTTTTCTTTAGTACCCGGATGATATATCTTTCTTCTTTCATTTTCCCTCTTCCCCTTTTTGTGGTACTGAGAACTTAAGGTTCCTTGTACACACCAGGCTTTAACTTTATCACATATAAGTTTCCAGCCATTGTTCTATTTTGAGACAGGATCTCACTAAATTGGACAGACTGGCTTTGTTTTTGCAATCCTAAGTCTTTTGTAAGACTTCCAAATAGGTGAGTGTACAGGTCTGCACCTCCAGAGCCAATTTCACTTTCTTATGCCCTAGGATGCACAGAAGGTTTTAATTTGGATGAAGCTTGTTATTTTTTTCTTCTGTAATTTATATAAAATTTTTGTCAAATATCAGAATACATTGCCTTATAGAAAGTTATTAATATTTATCCCTGTTTGTTTACCCTTAGAGTTTTACAGCACAAACTCTAACATTTAGATCTTTGATCCATTGTTACTTAATTTGTGTGTATCCTGTGAGACATTTTACCATGCTGTATTCTTTTGCATATAGATTACCATGTGTCCTAGTACCATTTGTTTAAGGCACTGTTCTTTCTTTATTGAATGGTCCTGGAGCCATTGAACTTAGATATGCTGAGTTTATTTTCTGAATCTCAACTGTATTCAGTTTGTCTTTATTTGCATTGTTGTACAAATATTTGATTTGTACTGTTTTGTCTACATATATGTAAACAGAGACTACTTGCTTATTTCCCAACTGCTCAGACATAAATAATCACACAGAAACTGTATTAATTACAACACTGCTTGGCCAATGGCTTATGCATATTCCTAGCTAGCTCTTAAATCTTAATGTAACCCATTTTTATTATTCTGTGTATCACCACAAGGCTGTGGCTTACTTGGTAAAGTTCCGGTGTGTGTCTCCTTTGGAAGCTACATAACATCTCTTTGACTCTACCTTCTTTCTCTCTCTCTCTCTCTCTCTCTCTCTCTCTCTATATATATATATATATATATATATATATATATATATATATACATATTCATATTCTCTACTAAGAATGAAACTCTGACCCTTACAAAACATACTACCAAAACACTTTACCACTAATCTATACTCCCAGTCCTTGGATTTCTTAGATAGACTCTTGGTATGCAGCCACAGGATAGCCTCACACTCAGAATCTTCCTTCCTGAGCCTGCTAAGTGCTAAGATAACAGCTATGTGCTACTCAACCTCACTAGATCATTATTTTTATCTCTTATTTTGTTATAGTGTATAATAAGAATGAAATGCACTTAAATGCAGATAAATACAATCCATGGAAATATGCAGTGATATTAATATTGAATGACAAGAATACAATTCCAGCCAAGTAGCTATTCTAAAAATATGCAGTTTTAGCTCTTAACATTGTGGTCATTTCATTTGTGATAATAAATATAAACACCTAAGTGTTCTTGTTAATTCTGATGTATGACTTTTTGTATGTTGCCATTATAGTTCAACATGAGGAAACAACATATATTGCAGTGGCTTTGAAATCATCAATTCACCTCTATGCCTGGGCACCAAAATCCTTTGATGAAAGCACTGCTATTAAAGTGAGTGACAGTTTCATTTGCAATACTGTTTTCTATAAAGAAGAAATTATAAACAAAATAGTAGTTTATAATGTAGATGTGGAAATACATACCATTCGGCTACAGTTATTGCAATTTGAATATATCATGTCAATAATTATCATTTAACCCCTTTTTAGAAAATCCACAGGCGCCACAGCAAGGGAGAGTTTGAGGGATGTCCCCAACCCCTCCCCTTACAGGACATCCCCACCAGCTCCTCAATCCCATTTCCTGTAGTCAACATGAAGATCTTCACTTCTAGAGGCCAAAACACAGGCTTCAGGTGCCACCTCAATGACTTGAAGCTGGGAAAGTCCCTGGTCTCTCTTAGTGGGGGGGTAGGATGGAAAGTAGAGGGAAGGTAAGAAGAGATGTGGAGATACTGAGGAAGCCACATTGGAAGGGGGATGAGAAAAGCCTTGCTCCAGCTATCATTACAATAGGTGGATGGGGGAAGGAAGTGGGGTCTTTATTTCTTCTCTGGAGAACTGTTCTGGGACATAGTGGGTAGGCACACCAGTGTGCTTCACATGTAAAGATTTCACTGACCTTTTATGCATCAGCTGTGAAAGCTAGCCATCTAATGGCCCAGATAACCTGCTGCTGAGTTTTTCCCTATTCTATTTAAATAGGATACATCTTTACAAAAGCCAAGTAGCTATTTTATCTTGCTTATTATAGGCATCAGAATCATTGGGAGCATTTGTTAAATGTTTAGATCTCAGACCCAACTCCAGGCTGAATTAGTGGTTCTGCAGTGGGGCCTGAGAACCTGATTTTTAACAAATGTTCCCTGTGATACTGAACTACTCAGTCCACCTACAGAACACACCCTGATAGACTTCAAGGCATTCATGAAATACATTTGTATCTTAGATGAGGTTCTATTTACATGTTCTCATTTTTAGGCCAAAACATCAGATATATACACTGATCATGGTAAAACACATATGAATTTTCCTCAAGAACTATTTGCACTGTTTGCACAGTGTCCTCTTTATAGATAGAATGGCTACTATATAGACAATCAGTCTACCATGACAAATATAGCATCCCTGATCTGATCTGCCTAAACTGGGTCTTGGCTCAGCTGTCAACACTTGGATATGGGTTAATTCTTGGGTGTCTGCTGGCTTGTCAGCGCTACCTGGTATGGAACTGGAAAACACAGAGATAAGTACCAACAATAAGTCTAGCCAGTTCCTGTCCAAGTTCTCATTTCCATGTCTGATGCTCACCTCATAACCACATTACTGTGATCCTGTGATGCTCAGTCATTTGTGTAAGCTGATCTTGGCAAAGAATCCTGTTTGCCCTTCTGTTTCCTTAGACTATAAAACATAGGAGTCTTAGAGGATAGGCTGTCTTACCATAGGTTAATGTGTATGGCCTTTTTCATTCCTTACCAAGTATGCATTGATCAATCAGCAGACTCCGAAGGAGATTACATGTCCTATGAAGCCTATATACGAATATTGGCAAAAATACAGGCAGCTGATCCAGCGAACCGGTTTAAGAGACCAGATGAGCTCCTTCATTTGCTGAAGCTCAAGGCAAGGAACTTAAGGGCCACTAATGAGAGAACAAGGCCATATGCGGTTCTGAGGGTCATAACAGTTTGGTCATTGTAGCTTGTAGGAAACCATAGGTTCAATTACCAGGCACATCAATCAATCAACCAATCATAAACAGCCATCTGAGTTTTATAAACTTGTAAATATAGCAAAAGAATAGGGAAATCTTTGCCTATTCAGAATGTCATTTTGGCCTTTGGGCCATGTTTGCTTTTATATTTTCAGGTGTTTCCAACTCTTGACCTTAAGCCAGTGACAGTTGACCTGGCTGTTGGTTCTGAGAAAACATTGAAGATTTTCTTCAGCTCAGCTAATGGTTATCACATCATTGATGCAGAATCTGAAGTTATGTCTGATGTGACCTTGCCAAATAATGTAAGATAATACCTTCAGATCCCTTTGACTTACTGTAAACACTTTGATTTTTTCCCAGTTATCAGAACTCAAAAGTTTAAAGTGTAACTTTCTTTCATTTCTTTTACTTTTTAAAGTGATATTTATTTTTTACTTCATGTGCATTGATATTTTGCCTGCATGTACATGTGTGTCTGAAGGTGTAGAGATCTAACAGGTAAGCATATCAGAAAGTGTTGATACATAAATAAAAATCACTAATGGTTTCATTTTCCAGGTATTTAAGTGCAGTTTGCAGACAGATTTTGTTTGACCAGAATGATTTTATTATTAATGAATACATGTAACCTTTAAAATCCAGTTATATTGATTAAGCAGATCTGCTCATCTCAAGCCCACACCACCATCTGGTCATTATCAAGTGGAACTAATTGAGGTCTTTCTCCCTTTAATAGCTTTGTGTTCTACATTCACTATCTGTTTATCTTTGTGCATTTAGGCTAATTGGCCCTAGGATGCTTTTCAATAGGCTTTAGAATTTCTATACCCTGTAATATACTAACACATTGTGTTAAGAAATCAATAGCAGAATTACATAATTATGTGTACTCCTCTCTTTATAGAATTGTCTATAGACTATAGCAAATTACTATAAAATTCATTTATGATATTCATTATATTTGGGAATTTCTGATGAAAAGATTCAATATTTTTAAAATAAATGCTCTACAATTTTTAACATGTAAATAAAAGTCAAGATCTAAATTGTGAATGGTTGTGAAAACACTCATCATTAATATAAAGAGCTTGACAATAACATCATACCACACTAAGTGCATCATACAAAATATTTATCGTGGAATTTATGGCTTTCCTTATTGAAAGTTATATTTAAAGGAATGCCTTTACCAGTTGTTGGTTTGGTTTTTTTTTTAGTTTTTTGATTTTGATTTTGGCTTTTTGTTTGTTTGTTTTGAATTTTGCTTTTTTGGTTTTTGGTTTTTGGAGACAGGGTTTCTCTGTAGCTTTTGGAGCCTGTCCTGAAAAATCACTCCATAGACCAGGCTGGCCTCCAACTCCTAGAAATCCTCCTGCCTCTGCCTCCCAAGTGCTGAGATTAAAGGTATGCGCCTTTTCCTTCATCTCCTTTAAGATACTGAGCTTGCTGAATCTTAACATTTCAGCAGCTTATCATTATGTATAACATTTATGTATTTTAAGTCACTCAATTTATGTGATATCTTGAACATTTTAGGAATATAGCATGTCTCTAATAATGCAATTAAAACAATTACATAAAACAATCAGCAGAACATTGGTGAAGACATCTTTAAAAGCATTTTGGTGAAACTGACAATCATTAGCTAATGAATGACCCAATAGCTGCCTATATAGACAATTTACCCTATTTGTACTGTGAGAATATTAAACACAACCTCAGTCAAAATAACAAAATAATTTTGAAAAAATATAACTATATTTAAGTTGTCTCTGTAGCTTCCTGCATCTTATTTATCATCATAACACATAGCCTTTGTTCAGAAGCCAGTTCAATAAAGAATACTTGAATGTTGGCTTAAGTTAACACTTACTGAAAAGTCAAACCAGGCATATTAGTGCACACATATAATCCCATAACTTTGGAAGTGTAGGCAGGAAGTTTGGGAGTATTATTACTAGCATTAGCTGTTTAGCAAATTTGAGGCCAGCCTGGGATATACTAGTCACTGGTTTCTGAAAAATAAAATCATTAAAGACATTTAAATCTAAATAATGAGCAGGGAAATTATTTGCTTTAGAATATCTGTTAATTAGCTATAGAAACAAGAATGAAAAAATAAGAGATTTCACAAATCATTTTCTGACCTAATTAGGATCCCTCATATATACGCAAATGTATTTTTAGACAAATTCCCTGGTGTCTTGACCCACTTAAATAGAAAGGACTCTAATATAAGGGAGAGGAGGGTGTCTTCTAAAAGAGAATGTCCTAAAAATATTATTTTCTCCAAAGTGCTAGTTTACAAAGGCTCTAATGTTACAGGGAAGCCACACGTGCTGAAGAATATCCCATTCCTTCAGCAAGCATCCTAGAAGCAAGGGGATTACCTTAGAGGCTGTCTGGATTCACAGCACTCCCTTTTTATACAAACAGATTTTCTTTAGACAACCTTATTTCTTGGATTTTCTTTCATTTTTTCTTATCTGGTTTCTGATTCAACTGCTCATGCAAGTGCCCAGGGAACGCATTAAAATTGCGTTTCGCCTCTGGATTCCCATTTTAGTTTTGAGGATTGTTGTTGCTGAGACATGGCCTCAAGCACTTGGCCTGAGTACACTGGCTTTGGCAAGTATACTTTCTGATCTTTTCTTTCCCTGTAACTTGCTAATTTGGAAAAACACACTTTTAAAAATTTATCAGAGAAGTACTGTCACTGGCATAATATCTGTGTTCTAAACAAATTTTGTCTCATTTATGAATCTAAAAAAATTACAAATATTTAGTTATCTTGTAGTATTTCCTTTTTCTGCCAACCAATACTTCTGAATTTGTATATTAAGCCTATGTTAACATGTGACTTGAATGAGACAGTCTGTTTTTTTGGAACAGGGGACAAATGTAATTAAACAAGCCATAAACAGTATTAAAAGTTGTCCCTTAAAACATTTTAAGCTCAAGTTATTTGAGGGTTACTTTCCCTTTTTTCATGAATTTGCTGATGATCAAGAATTATGTATATGCTTTGTTACTTGGCTCACATATTCATTATGAAAATATTGCTTAATTTCGGAAATGAATCTTAAATTCAGAACTGTATTATTTTTCCTATTACAATAAAAAATACTTTTGTGGCATTTCAAGAAATTTTCTCTGTGTTGGAAGTGCAGTTTTACTTTTTCTTCCAAATTATTATCCTAAGCAAAAATAGAGAATTAAAATTGAAGGCTTCATGACATAATAGAAACCAACTCTTCTCAAATATTTAATCTCATTCTGTTGAATTTAAAAACAGAGGTTACCTTCCTTCCTGCACGTCGAATATCTTTTGGTATTCAATTAAAGGAATAGTCTCAATTAATGTAGTAGTGATAAAATTCTGGACACAGAAATCTTTATGAAACATGATACCAATCCCTGGAAATCATTATATCATAGAACATCATCATTTTACCTGATGGCCTTGGAATTGGCGTGATGCTCACCTTCAATGCTGAAGCTGCCTCTGAGGAAGCAAATGAACAACTCTACAAGAAGATCCTTGAAGTGTGGAAAGACATACCATCTTCCGTAGGTATGTACCGATTTCTTTCTCTCAGGTGAGGCCAACAAGTTTGAAGAGTATAAAATGTGTCCTAAATAAGGTTTCCAGATTTTTTTTTCCTTAAAGCACTGAAGGATAATTTAAAGTCTTGCGCATTTAAAAGGGACTTCTATTTTGTCTAGTCATCAATGGTCTGTTTGCAGAGTAGTATTTATGTGAAATAACTTATATAAAAAGACAGAACTGTCTGGAAAACCTCTTAGTTGCCACCCAGGTAGGTGGCAACATAGAAAAATCCATTTTTTTCCTGACTAGAGCACTTTGTTTCTCTAGATAGCCTAGGGCTACTGGTCTGAGAAATTATCATAATTTGAGATTCTTTTGTATGTTTCCAATGTTTAGTGACTAGAGAATAGAATACATACCAATCATTAAAATGTTAGCGTGGGTAAAGGGTAGAATGATAAGATGAATGGCAACTCCCCTGCCTTGTGTGTGTGTG
>PVIU01021495.1:0-31484 GCA_004026605.1 Ondatra zibethicus
TGTGTGTGTGTGTGTCCAATTTTTGGATGGAGATGTAGACTCTCAGCTGTTCCTGCCACTGTGCCTTTGCTCCACCATCACAGATGCTTGACTCTCTGAAATCATAAGCCCTAAATTAAATGTTTTCTTTTGTAAGATACCTTGGTCATGGTGTTTTACCACAGCAAAAGAAAAGAAGTTAAGACAGGCTAGGGGTGCAACCCTTGTATAACCCGTGTAAAGACAGGCTAGGGGTGTAACCTTGTATAACCCGTGTAAAGCCAGGCTAGGGGTGTAACCCTTGTATAACACGTGTAAAGCCAGGCTAGGGGTGTAACCCTTGTATAACACGTGTAAAGACAGGCTAGGGGTGTAACCCTTGTATAACACGTGTAAAGCCCTGGGTTCCATCCCCAGCACTGAAAAACAGAAGCTAATGAGAAAAGTAAACTGGACTAAATCATGAATGCCAGGACTCCAAAGAGAGGACATTATGTTTCAATGGCAATCTTATCCAGTCCCCAGCACTGGAGTTACAATTGTGAACTGCCATGTGGGTGCTGGGAACTGAACCTGGATCCTCTGGAGGAGTAGTCAATGCTCTTAACCCCTGAGCCATCTCTCCAGCCCCCACCTTATGTATTTTTATAAGGTCATAGACGCAGAACTTTAGAATCAGGTGGTTGTATACTCTGGCATGTGCTGTGGACTGTTCTCCTTGTGAGCAGACCCTGGAACCTCACCGAGCAGTAAATGTAACATCACTGAGCTATAAATCCAGTGCCTGCTATCATGGCTCAAAGCTGTTTTGATTTTTGTGGTCTGGATTAACCAAGGATTGAGGAACAGTGACCTTTGTGGACAGAAGAAGGCAAACATCAGAAACAGCACACTGTGCCCTCCTACCTCCTCTGCCTGTATGGTTTCTCTTTCAATTTTCCCAAGCAGCTCATTTCTCTGCAAGATCTCCCTGTCCAGACTGTTGTATATCTCCATTGCCCGATGAAGCTTGTTCTGAAACACACCAGAATGACAGGCGCTAAGAGGAGCTCTCGGAGCTGTGCAGAGGGGAGACAGGAATGAAGCAAGGCCATCATTCTGTCTACATAGATTCCTATCAACTGGGGACCACCCTTCTCAAATGTGTTCAGATCTGGCGTCTCAGAGCTGGCTGAAGAGAGGGAGAGGACCTTGGGATCTTGGCGTCTGCTGGAGATGCAGAGTGATTCAACAACAGGACTCAACTCTTGCCCCACTGGTTCCAAAGAAAAACTTTTAGCAGCCAAACTTCTCTTACACTGATATGGTCACCTTGCTAGGTTGTAAAGGGACATCTTGGTAGGGAGTAGAGCATTGTGTCTGACAGGTACAGATCACTCAGCAGTTGCCATGACTACCTCATGAGGGTGCAGAGAGAGGAACCCCCACAAGAGGTGGGTCCAAACCCACTTAAAACTACAAGAGCCAGGGTTTGAATGGATGTGGTGTGATTCCTCAGCCTCTGAGCTCCACTATACACCCCTGCCTAAAGGAGCTGGGCCTGCTGGTATCAGAGAATTCTATAGTCACTGCCTCATGGATGCCCACGACATTATTTGCCTTTCAGTTCCCCCCAGGCCCCTGATGTTTAGATTGACCTCCTCTGGAACCTTCTTCCGGAGCCTTCTCCTATCCTACCGGGAAGTCTCCAAAAACTCTCCCTGAGCCCTACCCTGCTGGGAAGTCTCCAAAAATGCTGGAATGTGCTCTGCCTGGATGAGGAGTAGGCACACCCCAAGAGCCGACCCACCCAGCCCCAGGCACTGGTGAGTTAGTGTAACATTCTAGGCCTTGCCTCCGGGAAGCTCATTTGCAACCAATGCCAAGGGAGGTAGGGAGGCCGAAAATCACAGCAAGAAGAATTCCAAGACTGCAGTGTGCCCATGGGCACACAGTAGACTGTGCCAATGGGCATACAATAAGGTGTGTCGGGGTGGGGGTGTCCTGCAACAGCAATGAGGACAGATAATTGACAGATAAAATCACACTTAGCTCTGTGAAGAAGGAAGAGCGGGCAAGGAAAATGTCAGGGGAAGGAGGTTCCCAAAGGAGCTGGAAGAGGAGGATCATATTGTTGGATGGATGGGGGAGGGAACGGGCTGTGCTCTGCTGGACCATGGGATGCAAGTCACATAGGTGACACTCAGTGGTAATGTCAGCCACTTGAGGTCACTACAGAAAAGACAGACCCAGCTTTCCAGGGTAGCAAATCACTTCAGATTCTGGGCTTAAAGCAACAAACACTCCTTGTCTCTGTTTACCCAGGGGTGTAGTCTGGGCACAATGCAGCACCATCTCTGCCCATGGGCCCACCAGACTGAAATCTAGGAGCTGGCCAGGTCCTTGGCTTGTGTCTGGGTCTCGAGGACCTCTCTTAAGCCCAGTGGTTGCTGGTTATTTCCTTGAAGTCACGGCACTGGGTTTTGTTTTTCCTGGCTATCAGTAGTTCATTCACTCCTAGAGGCCACTAAGATTCCTTCCATGTAGCCTCTTCTATCTTCAAAAGCAGTGATGGAGAATTTCCGGCCCCCAAATTTCTCTTACGCTTCACATCTGGGAATTCTTTTTGCAAAGAAATCTGCTTTCAGTGGCTCCTGAGATGAACCAGGCCTCCTTAGTGTCACCTGGGTCACATAGGGGCACCACAGAAATTACTTCATGCCCTAATCCATCGCGTTCCCAGTCTGGATTTGCTCCTGTGCAATGGGCTGGGAACTTAGAATTCTGTCCTCCTCAGGGCACCAGGGACTTAAGTCAGTCAAGGGTAATTCACAGCAGCTGGACCCACCAGCCAGGCCTGAAGGCATGGAGTCGGAGAAAACACCAGCACCGTACACTCAGGCTCACTGAGGAAAGTCACAGAAAACAGCGTGTCTGCCTATATGGTATCAGAGCTGTGTCCTGAGCGATTGGTCCTGCACCTGGCACGCACAGGCACTGTTACTTTTGCCAACAGAGGGGAGTTAATCTGAATGTTTTCAACAAGGTCTCATGCTTGGCTGTTTGAGATGTGTGTCAAATGGCTCCTCCTTTCACCCTCCCATGACCACCAAAGCCACATCCAAACTGCTGCCAGTCAGCCACTGTTTGCTGGGCGCCTGCTCTGGGCAGGCCTTGTTTTCTATTACTGGGTGCACTGCACAGACCATACAAAACTCCATTTAGAGGTGAGATGTGAACCTTGCCTCTGGCAGCTGAAGTACCCATGCCAGATGACATCATCACCATCCAGTCCCAGTGGAGTCAGACTCCCCAAGTGACCATTGTTCTGCCTTCATTTCCCCTACAAGAGCTGAGAACTGAGATATGGGAGAAGCCAACAGAAGCAAGGTAGCTTCTCCCACAGTTCCTTAGGTGGGCCCGCCCTCAGACTCCACGGTGCACCTTTTCAGCTCCACCTTCGCTCACACCTCCTCATGCGTCAGGCTCACAGGCAGTGTTCTGACTGGCCCGCTGAGCCGTGGCTCCCATTGGCCAGCAGTCTATACTGTGACTTTAGACCCAGCCCGTGGAGCCCAGGCTCTGCAACCTGACAGCTTCACCATGGAAACTGCAGCTCCACTGCCCAAATCCCCACAAGCTGAGGCAGGCCCCGTGCCACTGAACTGTCTCCATGGGATAAGGTCGAGGCCCAGGGTGAGCAGCCATCCAAGCATCGGGGATCAGAATTCATCCGAACTGGTCTCATCTTGAAGTAATTCTTCAGATGGCATAAGCTAAATGTGGACAGTCACACATGAGCTTCAGGAAGCTGGCTCAGTCACTCCGCATGCTCTGTGCAGGATGAAGGAGGTCAAGCAGGACCCACACTGGCCTGGCAGTCCCCCTGGTTCTCATTTATGACTTGATGTTTTTTGACAAAAACTCAGCACCTTTGCTTTAGGTTTTTGTGATTTGTAAAGCAAAATGTTGAGCAAACGTAAATCTGTCTAATACATTCAAATTCACTTTGCTTTTCCTTTTAGTGGAGGATTTTTGGGAGGTTTTGTTTGTTTGGAGGCAAGGTCTCCCCATGTTGCCCAAGCTGTCCTCCCCACCCCACCACGTGTTACCATGCCTGGCACTAGTCATGAATTTGAACAGATTCAAATTGCTAATCACATTGTTGTGGGCCAAATGAAGCTCACATGCAAGCTACCTAGGCTACAGCCACCACTGTCCTGGGCAAGGCCAAGAGCCCGGAAACCCTTTCTGTGAAGGACCAGATAGTATATATGTTCAGCTTTGCAGTGCCAGAGGCAACATTTTCCACACTATATAGTTCCTTCTGCTAACTAGAGAAAAGCCTGCAGAGTCCTACATGTGTTTTACTGGTGAGAGTAAAACCATAATAACTGGGTGTAATACTGTTGCATAGGGCTGGTGATGTGGCTCTGCAGGTAGGCCTAGCTGCCACCATGCCTGACAAGCTGGGTTGGATCCCTGCAATCCACGTGGTAGGCAAGAGCTGACTCTTATATGCTGTCCTCTGATCTCCACATATATGCCACGGCAATCTTGCCCACAAACACACACGTTCACACTGAAAATAATAGGGTGTGATACATATGTATTATATATATATATAATATATATGGACTTTCTAGAAGACAGCTCAGTTTTTCTGAGCTGGTTTGACAGTATTCTCCATCATTCAGTGCTCTCCTGCACGTGCTCCTTGGCGAAAGCCATTCTTAGCTCGCAGGATGGGGATGAGACATACTTGCTCATCTTGCTGGCCACCGCAATACCCCATCACTCACTGGGTGACCAGATGGCTTGGTCTGCTGGGGATAGGCCCTATTCATACCCATAGTCCCTGCTTAATTATTAATAGTGCCTCTTCTCTCTCCCCAAAGTGTTGCGTTCAGACGATGAATAATTTAATGGTTTTCTGATTTATGGCTGAGACTGTTTTAAGGGAAGTGCAGACTGCATCCCTCAATTAAACAGGGCCTGCATGTGGTTCACTTTCAAACACTGCACATAAAAATTGCCCAGGGAATTCAAAACAAAGCCAGATCCACGGCCCTCACCCCCTCATTCAATCAGTCAGGGTGGGACCAGAGCATAGACATATGTTTTCAAAAGGAAAAGGCGCCCAAGTGGGACTAGTGGACACTTGGGGCTGTGAGAGCATCCTGGGGATTTTATGAGACCCGGCTTTGCCAAATCAAGAGAAGCCAGGGGACAACAGGAAACGCCTATAGTCTGGGCGAGCTGCTTGTGTGCACAGGGACCTCCCTGTGGTGGGGCAGGTGGATGGAGGAAGCCTGGCAGGGTGCCTGGCCCTGGGGTGGGCCTTACTTTGTAGGTGTTGAGGACCTGCAGGGTATTCCCGGAGGCCAGCTTCAGCTGGATCAGTTCCTGATTCCTTGCTTCAATCATCTCTAAAAACTGAGCATTCTCAATTTTCAGCTGCTGAAAGTCGACGTCGTGCAGGGCCTCGCCCACTTCCTCCTTCTGGAATATTCCCAAAGAACAGAGGCAAGGTCAGGTGTGACCCTTAGCTTAAGTTCCTGTCCTGCAGTCTGGAGGGATTTTGGAGATCTGCCACCGTTCGTTAAAAACATCCTGGGCATTGGCATGGCAGTAGGCACCAGGGCTGGTTATTAAGTTAACACAATGCCTCCAGACTCAAGGGACCTACATATCACAGAAAAGCCAAAGATGGCGACATAACAGTTTAGTACCAAAGGGAAGGACACAGCACACAGGCGCCCTGGGGCCAGGCCTGGGAGACTTTGACAAAGCTATGAAGGCAGACTTAAAAGCAGGCCATTTGGAAGTAATATTTAATCTGGGCTTGGTGTCATAACTCTGAAATCCCAGCACTTGGGAAGCTGGGGAAGAGTGAAGCCATAGTAAGTTTGTGTGGCAAGACTTTGTCTCAAAAGCAAATAAATAAATTCAACTTTTAAACCTGGAAACCCACAAAAGGCTGCCCCTTGTTTGAGCGATCATTTTTGTAGGCTTGTATATGGGGTCCCTCTCTAAACTGTGCCCCCACTTTCTGTCCAGGCCCATGCCCTCTTGTTTGTGGGGTCAATTTCCTTAAATCCAGATACCACTCACCCAGCAACACTGCATAGCCTGTTTTCTGCACCCAGGGCAAACCCGCTCTCCACTGACCCTCTGACAACATAATTCTAGGCCCTCGTACCTCTGTTCCCTTTCTACAGAGCCGCGTTCACCCTACCCCATCAGGACATTACACTCCATTAGCCTGTGCACTTAGGGATAGGGCTCACATCTCGGTCGTCTCTGTGCAGCAATGGCATACAGGTTAAAGGTCATCCATGTACTCTTACTCCAAGTTTCTCATCATGGTGCCTGAACCTGAAGCCCTGGAGACCAGGAGTCCACTACCTGCAGGCAGCCCCTGGACAGCGTTCCTTCTTCAAGCCCTCATTGGCTCTGCCTTTCCACGGCAGCCCTAAGCACAGATAGCCAATCTCCCTCCTCTTGCCATGGCCAAACTGGGCTTCTTTCAACTGTGGAGTTCACGTCGGCAGTGCTGCCCCAGGGAAGGGCGGAGCAGAGCCAGTCCCTCCTTGTTCTGGTTCGTGTTTCTAGGACAGCTTGTGGCCCTGCTGATAGTCACAGAGTCTTCATCTAAGCCTGTGCCTGCGCAGATATTTTAGGAGTCTTGTATTTTCTCCTTAGTCACATTAGGGCTGCTCCGGTCTGTCGAGGTCTTTCTGGATCCTGAGTCAACCAAACAATAGTTGCCTGACATGAACACTGTCTTGCCCAGTTCCACATCACTGCCCATAACTACCTCTGATGCATATGTCATCAGTGCCCATATTTGATATAATGATAAAAAAAAACCACTGGGCAATGAAAGGATGAAGTCACAGACCATGTTCCAGAGCCTGTGTGCCACAGTAGCCCTCCTGTCCTTTAACTGGGAGACCTTGAAGTCATATGATGAAACACTTACCCCTGCTCAGTGAAATGATGCCACCCAGCTGCATCCCTCAAAAAGCCACATGTGCCATTTCTCTACAGAAAACCTTGAATTTGCCTGCCCAGTAGCTATATTGGTTTCTTCTGGTTGCTGCCACAAATTGCTACAAACCTATTGGCTTAAAACCATACAGGTGTATTACTTCCCCATTCTGGAAGCTGAAGGTCTGACTAGGTTTGGGGCTAAAATCATAATGCATTCCTTATGGAGGCTCTTGGTAAGAGCATCTCCTTGTTCTTCCCAGCTTCTAGAAGTTGCCTGCGCTCCTTGGCTCGTGACCCCTGCTCATTATATTTCCTTTCACCCTCTTTCTTTTCTCTCAAGAGGAGGGAAGTGGTGTTGGGTGCAGCCAGGTAAGCCAAGATCATCTACTGCGTGGGTTCGCTTTAAATATCCAATTATCTGGAGGCATCACAATCCCTGACTTCAAACTATACTACAGAGCTAAAGTACTGAAAACAGCCTGGTACTGGCATAAGAACAGACAGGAGGACCAATGGAACAAAATAGAAGACCCGGATATCAATCCACACATCTTCAAACACCTGATCTTTGATAAAGAAGCAAAAAATATCAAATGGAAAAAAGAAAACATATTCAACAAGTGGTGCTGGCATAACTGGATATCAACATGTAGAAAAATGTAAATAGACACATATCTATCACCATGTACAAAACTCAAATCCAAATGGATCAAAGACCTCAATATAAAGCCAGCCACACTGAACCTTATAGAAGAGAAAGTGGGAAGTACACTTGAACGCATTGGCACAGGAAAACACTTCCTAACTTCCTAACACAGAACCTCAGCAGCACAGACACTGAGAGAAACAATAAGTGGGACCTCCTAAAACTGAAAAGCTTCTGTAAAGCAAAGGACACGGTCAACAAGACAAAACTACGGCCTACAGAATAGGAAATGATCTTCACTAACCCCACATCACACAGAGGTATGATCTCTAAAATATACAAAGAACTCAAGAAATTGAACACCAAAAGATCATGTAATCCAATAAAAAAATGGAGCACAGACCTAAACAGAGAATTCTCAACAGAGGAATCTAAAATGGCTGAAAGACACTTAAGGAAATGTTCAACATCCTTAGTCATCAGAGAAATGCAAATCAAAACAACTCTGAGATTCCATCTTACACCTGTAAGAATGGCCAAGATCAAAAACACTGATGACAACTTATGCTGGAGAGGTTGTGGGGAAAAGGGAGCACTTCTGCATTGCTGGTGGGAATGCAAGCTGATAAAACCCCTTTGGATGTCAGTGTGGCGATTTCTCAGAAAATTAGGAAACAACCTTCCTCAAGACCCAGTAATACCACTTTTGGGTATATATCCAAAGGATGCTCAATCGTGCCACAAGGACATGTGCTCAGCTATGTTCATAGCAGCTTTGTTTGTCATAGCCAGGAACTGGAAACAAGCTAAATGCCCCTCGATCGAAGAATGGATAAAAAAAAATGTGGTACATTTACACAATGGAGTACTACACAGCAGAAAAAAATAACGACAGCTTGAATTTTGCAGGAAAATGGATGGAAGTAGAAAGCATTATTTTGAGTGAGGTAACCCATACACAGAAAGACAATTATCACATGTACTCACTCATAGGTGGTTTTTAAACATAAGGCAAAGAAAACCAGCTTACAAACCACAATCCCAGAGAACTTAGACAACAAAATGGACACTAAGAGAGACTTACATAGATCTAATCTACATGGGAAATAGAAAGTATAAAAAGACAAGATCTCCTGAATAAATTGGGAGCATGGGGACCTTGGGGGAGGGTTGAAGGAAGGAGGGGAGTGGCAGGGAGGGGAGCAGAGAAAAATGTAGAGCTCAATAAATATCATGGGAAAAAAGTATAAAAAGACAAATAAATAAATAAATAAATCTAAATAAATAAATAAATGTCCAGTTAACACCATCTAGTATCACATGGGAAGAATGTCTCAACAAGGGTTTGTCTACATTGGGCTGGCCTGTTGAGGAGTCTTAATTAGGCCAATTGACATGGGATCCAGCCCACTGTGGGTAGCACCATCCCCAAGGCAGGGGGTCCTGAACTGTATTAAGAGTGCAGAAATCCAGCTGAGCACAAGCAAGCCAACAAGCATGTAGGTCTTCATCTTTCTCTGCTCTTGCCTGCGGATGTGGATGCAATGAGCTGTTTGAAGTCCCTGCCACTTCTCCACAATGATGGCCTGTAACCTGGAATTATAAGCTGAAAAAATCCTTTCTACCCTAAATTTCTTTTCTTTATTTCAGAAACGAAGTATCTCCCCTTCCTAAGACTGCTAAATCAATAACAACTGCAAGTTCTTCTACTGTGTAAAGTAAGCTGTTCAAAGATCCCAGTGACTAGGTCAGGAGTATCTGTCAGGGGTGGGAGAGCTGCTGAGTGGGAATAATACTCAGGCTACCTTTTTAAAAAGAAAGAAAAAAACACATACCTGTCTCAATTGTAAAAGCATCTTTTTCTTCTGAACTTTGAGAGAAACATTTTTCAAACATAATTTATCCTTCATATTATCCTAAAGAAAGAAAGAAAGAGAAAAGAAAGAAAGAAAGAGAAAAAGAAAGAAAGAAAGAAAGAAAGAAAGAAAGAAAGAAAGAAAGAAAGAAAGAAAGAAAGAAAGAGAACATTTTAATCAATTACTCATCTTTACCCCTGTTGCTCTGAATAATAGATCTGGGCCTACAAACCAGACCGTGAGTCCTAGCCTTCGGTCATTTCTTCTCAGCTCTCTTGACTCTGCTCAGATGGTGCTGAGATGCCATTTCACTAGAAGCCAAGATGCAGAGGAAACTGGGTTGGCCCCACGCCAGTGTCACAGTGCTTCTGCATTTGTCATTATTTGGGTATGGCGCTACCACAGGGGACTCTACTGGTAAAATAATCTTGGGACTCTTTGATGTTTGTTTATATGGTGGGCTGCAAAGTTTTATCATTCATAGTGTGTTAGGATTAGGACCCTCAACTGACCCCAGGGTCCAAAGCTTAACACGCTACCAACTCTCTGCAATTGAAAGCATACTCTCCTCAGCCAATTCCCCTTCTTCTCTCATGTCAGAGTCCACCTCCTTATAGGAAGGAGATGAAAAGCGCTTGAGAGGGATCTGTCTCAGCCTATGCAGCAACCTGACTACCTCACACCTTTCTCAAGGAAACACACACGCGGTGAGACAGATAACAAGCAAGAGGAAACACACACGCGGTGAGACAGATAACAAGCAAGAGGAAACACAAATACTCATCCTGTCCAGTTGGTTGTTGTTTCCTTTTGGTTTTGCTTTATGTAAAATACACACTTTGGGGGTAAGAGGTTGAAGAGATGGCTCCGTACTTAAGAGTGCTGGCTGCTCCTCTAGAGAACCCGGGTTTGATTCCCAGCACCCATGAGGATACTCACAACCATTCATAATTCCAGTTTCAGGAGATCTGATGCCCTCTTTTTGCCTACACAAGCACCAGGCCATACATATGGTACACATAAATATACCTAGGCAAAACAAACAAAAAGAAACCCCATACACATAATTTTTTTTAATTTAGACACACACACACTCACTTGGAGATTAAAAAGTACTTTATATATGTGGGAAGCGTTATGGTGGAGTGTAGGAGAAAATGCAGGCATAATCTGGTGACCAACCTTCCTGGCACACTGCTCTCCTAAATGTGAAGCATGGCTCACCGTGCTCCTGAAGCAGGGCGAGCAGCTGGCAGCTGGCCTGCAGATGAGTCTTCTTTGGCATAGAGACCCTCCCTGGTGGTTAGAGCGCTTGCTATCCAATCCGAGGTAATATGCTAACCAATCACGGTCCTTAGGCTTCCTATGGGTCACATGGGATTAAGTAGATTATGGTCCCTGAAACTGTCTCTAGAGTGGTTTATTGACCCCACGGGCATTGCTGTCTTGTCAAGGAAGCCGGATAATGGCAGCAGTGATTACTAAGGCAGAGTCTGCGGCATGTGGGCCAATTCTGTGTCACTGCCATAAGAATTGATTTCTTTCTGGTTTTTTTTTTTGTTTGTTTGTTTGTTTGTTTTGAAGTAGGGTCTCTCTACATAGTCCTAGCTGTCCTGGAGCTCACTATGTAGACCAGGCTGGCCTCAAACTCACAGAGATCAACCTCCTTCTGTCTCCTGAGTACTAGGATTAAAGGTGTGCACAGTCTTTAATCTAGTACTTGGGAGGCAGAGATAGGTGGATCTCTGTGCGTTTGAGGCCAGCCTAGCCTAAAAAGTGACTTCCAGGATAGCCAGGGCCATTACATAAAGAAATCCTGTTTCCAAAAACAAACAAGCAACAACAAAAAGAATGGATTCTTTAATTCTAAACTCTGCAAGCAGCTCACCCTTCGGCGGTTCATATCCTCTATGTACTTCATCACTTTCTGAGTGGCCAGAATGCTCCCTTTCTTCTTGGATATGGTTTTCAGAATATCTTTTTCAAATTCATGCACTGCTCTCTGAACTTCAATCCATCGAATTTCAGCTTCCTCGATGATAGCCTGGAAAGGTCAGCCAAGAGAGAAGGGTTTCCAAAAATTCCCAACAGCGCATCCTCTAAGAATATCTAAGTCCCCACTGCCTCTGTCTCAGTGTGGGTGTTTCTTCTCGGGCTTAGAAAGGTATCTTTAAGTACAAAGCTGATTCTATGACAACTATTATTTTAAAACGTGCCTTGGAAGTTGAAGCATCCACAGAAGCTGGCAAGCCAAGGAAAACAAGACCAATTATCTCTGTCACTATTCCCATATTGGGAGTATTATCCACTTAAGGCCAAGCCATATAAAAGATATGGAAAGCCTGGGTGTGGCGGCGTACACTTGTGATGCAAGCAGTTGAAGGGGTGAGGCAGGAGGACTGCCATGAGTTTGAGGCTAGCCTGGGCTACAACGTGAGACCTTGTCTCAAAACAACAAATACCACCAAAACTCCAGCTGGTATAATGCAAAGCACGCATCACAATTAAATCCAGAGAGATGATGAATTAGTGAGGGAGGTGATAAAGCGCTCTTACACAATACGTACCCTGAAGATAAGATACTACAAATAAATATATATGCACAGAAGTCCTTCTTTATCTGCAGAAGAGCCGTTTGAAGATATTAAATGGAAAGTGTAAGAAATAATTAATTCAGGTTTAATTTGTGCATCATCCTAAATAGCATAAAACTTCCATGCTGTGCCACCTGGGACACAAAGGCATCTTTTATCCAGGGTATCCTGTTCTATACGCTACGCTCATGTTAGTCAACTAGCAGTCACTGGGGTTATCCATTGACTGATTTCAGCGGTTGTGTTCAAGCAACCCTTATTTTACTTAATAAAGGCCCCCAAAATGCAAAAGAAATGATGCTGGCATTTTATTAAAGTTTATTGTTAAAGTTGTCCTATTCTATATTAGTCATTGTTAATCTTGTACTATGCCCAGTGTGTAAGTTTAAACTTTATTATATGTATGTAGAGAAAAATACAGTATATGGTTTGTCATTATCCAAGGTTTTGGGAATCCGCGGGACAACTTGGAGCATGTCTTCTGCAGATAAGGAAGAAATGGATAATGACATAGAAAGACAGTGTTAAGCAAAAGGTATACTTCATGAAAGAATTTAATACCTCGTAAAAGGAAATTCATATGTATACAGAAATGTATCTGAACTCTAGGAGATAAATCCAAGTGAGAGTAGTTACTTCTGCTAAGATGGCAGCACTGGGTTTTCAAATGTTCCTTTAGCTTCCCTGTATTATATTATGTTATATTATATTATATTATATTATATTATATTATATTATATTAGCAGACTCTCATATTAAGGAGTCCTGTTTGGGAAGCAGGTCGAGTAGGGTAATGAGGCCTGAGAACTGAGCAAGGGGTTTATTAAACTTTTGTGTCTTAGAAAGCCGGATCCCACTGGGGATAATCGAGCAAGAAAACAACATGCTAAAAGCAGCATGTAAGATATAGACCATTAAAATATAGAACATTTTAAGATGATCTATAATGGGCTAGAGAGATGGTAGAGTAGTTAAGAGCACTGATTACTCCTTCAGGGAACCCTTGGTATATTCCCAGAACCCACATGTTGGCTTACAATTCTCTGTAAATCCAGTTCCAGAGGACCTGACACTCTCTTCTGGCCTCCATGGGCATCACACGTGCATGGAATGCACAGACATACATACAGGCAATCATTCACACTTAAAAAATAAGAATAAATAAACCTTAAAAAATATTCTATATTGGCCGGGCGGTGGTGGCACACACCTTTAATCCCAGCACTCGGGAGGCAGAGGCAGGCGGATCTCTGTGAGTTCGAGGCCAACCTGGTCTACAAGAGCTAGTTCCAGAACAGGCTTCAAAGCCACAGAGAAACCCTGTCTCCAAAAACCAATATATATATTCTATAACAAATAAGGTCTTGTTTGAACATTGAAGCATACACACACCTACCTTTAAAGGGTAACGTGAGAAAGGTCACATAGGAAATCGTTGTACTCCAGTCTTTCCCGGTTTGCTAACAGAAAGCAGCATCTTCAGTGATATCCCCAAACTCTAGTCTTCTCACGTAGGAGCACCAGGCCCTTACATGCCGCTTTTAGCATGTTGCTTTCCTACTCAGTTATTCCCAGTGGGATCCGGCTTTCTAAGACACAGAAGGCTTGATAACCCCCTGCCCAGTTCTCAGGCCTCATTTCCCTACTCGACCTGATTCCCAAACAGGGCTCCTTAACATGGGAGTTTGCCAAGCTGGGGCCCATACCACTTCCTTGACTTTCACCTCATCTGTGCTGCTCCTCCTGGCCTGGCCTGAAGCAAAGGACATCCTTCTTCAAGGCCCTGCCAAGTCCTGTGCTAAAGGCAAGCTAATAACTTCATCCCATGGGAAACCAAATGAATAGGATTATTTCTTCACTGGAGGGCTGATTTTATTGGGTTTAATGGGGGAGGCTGTGTTGGAGTCCAGAAGTCGTGTCCATGACTATGCATAGTATATGAAGGCTGACTTGGGCAACTGTACACAATTCACTCACTTACACCTTAAACTCCTCATACTATTAAAGAATTATTGCAAAAGCTTGAGGGTCTGAATAGGCATTGTGGTTAGGGGTTTTTTAAAGATTTATTTATTTTATTATTTTTATGTATATGAGTGCTTTGCTTTCATGTATGTATGTAGACCACATATGTGCCGGGTGCCATCAAAGGTCAGAAGAGGGCATCAGATCTCCAGGGGCTGGAGTTACAGATGGTTATGAGCCACCATGTGGTGCTGGGAATTGAATCCTGGTCCTCTCCAAAAGAGACAAATGCTCTTAACCACTGAGCCATCTCTCCAGCCCATGGCTATGCCTTTGAAAAAGAACCACATTTGAAAGACAGATGATAAAATACTTACAGTAGACCTGTAGTTCACACCCTAGCATCACAGTGAGGAAAGGGGAACCGGAGCGGTCTTATGCCAGTGAGTGTCATAGTTGGGTGTCACCGGTGATGATAGTTCTCTATGCTGGAGTATTTTCGATATTTTATATTGAAACAAGTTTAAAGATTGTTGTATACACACACACACACACACACACACACACACACACACCGCATGCACACAGCTACTGCCAAGCTCTGTAGAGATAAGTCCTTTAGTCCTCATTTGTCTCATTCTCCTTGGGTTTCTTCTCAAGGACCAGAAAGATGTGGCCACCCCACAGGTGAAGAGGTGCAGCCCAGGGAGGAGGAGTACCTCATGGTGTTGCAGGTCCCGCTCTGCGTTCGCCCGCATGTGCCGTATTTCCTCTCTTGTGTCTTCCAGCTCCTTCTGTACAAGCCCAAGCTTTTGGTCTACGGTGAGGCCTGATGTACGATCCAGACCTGAGCGGGTCTTGGATTTACGCCTGCTCCGTAACTGTAACCCAAGCAAAACCAAGTCAGGGTCAGAGAGGAACTGGAGATAAATCAGCCCTAGGGAGTCATGAAAATGAGCTCTGAGACCTACAAGAAGGTGCTCTGGATGGAACCAGAGAGAGGCAGGGAGAAGACATAGTGAAAGGATGTTGGACACTTTTCTGAGTCATCCTAAGGCCCAGCACTATCACAAGGCTTATGTTTGAGACTGAGTTGAAATGCATCAGAAATATCTCAAGGGTAGAAACGCTGCAGACCGATATTGTAACAAACTATCCTCTGAGCCAAACTGTTGCTGTAGCCAAGAGAACAGCTGCATGTACTTTGGAGAGTCCGTCACAATCATGCCTGTGGACTGTTGATGTTCCCTCATAGAGGAAACAGAGAGGGGCCACTGGCCACTCCGCCCAGCCACTTCCAGGCAATTCTGCCTTAATTGCATGAGGTCTCCAGAAGAGGCAAGAGTATAAAGACTGGGGAGGACAGAGCAGGGGGCTCCACCTATGCAGCTACAGAGAGCCGTCATGCATACCGGGTGAAGACTTGGCAGTGCAGCTTCTTTGGGTAAATAAGCCCGATAGACTCACTGGCTCCCCAGGGCAAACTGTGGTAGATTCGTACTTTGGTTTGTGTTGGAACCTTAGGAGGATAGGATAGTTACAGTTCATATCTCCCCAGGAAAGGAATTTCAGAAACACCTCAGCTATCGGCCTAGGAAGGCCTAGAGTTCAGGGCTTCTGCATGAACACGAAAGAGCAATATATAGAGGCACTGTATTTAGCAAAACAGACAAGAATAATAAATTTTCTAGGCCCCTAAAGGCAATGATCATAGAAACTGGTTCAGGTAAGGTGTGAATCTCACAGTAAGTTTGTTTCATCCTCAAAGAATAACCCTCCATCGATTGGCCCTTTGAGATAAACCTGGTAGATGGGCACTTCACTCATTTATGGGGCTGGACAGACCTTGTTTGTGGCTGTTCTGAGACAGGGTCTCTCTGTGTATCCCTGGATCACCTGGAACTCACCATGTAGACCAGGCTGGCTGCATAAAATTCAAAGAGCTTTGCTTGCCTCTACTTCCTGAGTTCTAGGATTAAAGGCATGTGCAACCATGCCTGGTTTGGACAGACCTTGTAAATCGAGCTCCTCATTTAAAGGAATTTCTTGTTTCTGTGAAAGGGTTTGAGCCCAGGGCCCTGTGTCGAGTAGGCAAGCACTCTACCCACCAAGCTACATTCCTAGTCCTTGGGGTTTTGTTTGAGACCTGGTCTTACTATGTAGCCTAGGCTGACCTAAAACTCTGTAGCCTTCCTTTCTCGGCCTCTCAGGTGCTGGTATTACAGGTTTGTACTACCACACCAGCCTTCAAGGAATTCTTCCTGATAAACTAAGGTATTCTGGAAGAGTCAGCTACCACGTGAATGGGGTTCCCTCACCTGAAAGGAAACTGTAAGGGAAGGAATAATCCGAGTAGAGCAGAGAGAAAGTCCCATGGCCGCTTGACCCAAGAAGGCACACCAAAGGCAGATACACCAACACTATTTGCATTTATGGAGGTGAACAGGATGAGATGATTCTCAACTTTTACTGTGTACCTGTGAAAATTCTGCTGCCGATAGTTTAATTTCTGATAACCGTGGTATCCGGTGGTCCCTGGGTTCCAGTCTAGAGTAATATTTCTCAAACATCTCTGTTTCTGTTTTGAGAGCAGAGTTTCCATAGCTGTAAGATACAGGGCACCTAAGTGAATTCTATGAATAGCACCCCAAATAACCAGTATTTAGTACATTACTGGTCACACATGGCCTTCTGTAAGACACTCAGCTTCTTGGGGTCTTCCTTTCTTCACCTATAATGGGCATAATAATAGTATATTTCTTAAAAGGTAAGGGCAAGGAGGGCAATGGCCTGAGGACAGCTTCTGGCCATGCACTGCTGACAGAGTATTGGATCTCTTGGTTATTGTGTCTAACAAGCAACAAAATTCAGAGTGCTGGTGTCCTGTTGATGACTGTTATTGCTGGTCCCATCTTCAGATATCATCTAACTCGCTTGTAAAAGTACTCACTTGTAAACAACTTTCTTGAAGCTATCTAGACCCCCCCCTCCCATCTTCAGATGGTGGCTTTTGTTTTTCTGTTTTTTTACTGGCATCACCCAACAGGTTCGAAATTCCATTGGATGGTTATCATACACGAAGAAGTCTTTGAGTTGTGGTTTTCTTTTTTTTAAGATTTATTTATTTATTATGTATACAACATCTGCCTCTATGTATGCCTGCACACCAGAAGAGGGCACCAGATCTCATTATAGATGGTTGTGAGCCACCATGTGGTTGCTGGGAATCGAACTCAGGGCCTCTGGAAGAGCAGCCAGTGCTCTTAACCACTGAGCCATCTCTCCAGCCCCCGAACTGTGGTTTTCAAACAAGAGATGGCATATCTACTTAGCTTGTATACACCAAGATACAACTTAGATACAAGGTACTGCTTCTCATATATGAAACTTGCCTTTTATGTTTATTTGTTTAGAGACAATGTATGGTGGTTTGAACGAGAATGCTCCCCCTTAGGCTCAGGTATTTGAATGCTTGGTCTCTAGCAGGTGGAACTGTTTGGGAAGGATTGGGAGGTGTGACTCTGCTGGAGGAGGTGTGTCATTGGGGGTGAGCTTTGATGTTTCAAAAGCCCATGCCATTCCGAGTTACTGCATGATCTCTGCCCTGTGCTTGTGGGTCAGATATAAGCTTTCAGATACTGCTTCAGCATCATGCCTGCCTGCCTGCCTGCTGCCATACTTCCTACCATGAACATCATGAACTCTAAGCCTCTGGAGCCATGAGCCCCTAAATTAAATGCTTTCTTTTATAAGTTGCCTTAGTCATAGTGTTTTGTCCCAGCAATAGAAAGGAAGCTAAGATCCAGGGCATCATCGTGTAGTCCTGGCTAGCCTGGAACTTGTGTTATGTAAACCAGCCTGACCTTGAAACCACAGAAATCCACCTGCCTCACTGGTGCTGGGGCTAAAAGTGTGAGCCACCATGCCCAACTTTAGTGTGTGTGTGTGTGTGTGTGTGTGTGTGTGTGTGTGTAAGAGAGAGAGAGAGAGAGAGTAGTACTGGGATTAAACCAATAGGACTCTACTACTGAGCGACATCCCTGAACTTTCCCATTCTATCTGTATGTACATACACAAATACACACGTAGAAGAGACAGTGACACTGAGGCCTAGGTGTACTGTTAAACTAATTTCTGAATTTGAGATTAGTACAGAAGTCTAATGAGAAAGAGAGGGAAATCAAGGCACCTTGCCTTTTAAGCACATATTTATTCTTAGTGGAGCAGTCCATGGGTCCCTGGATCTGAATCTCTGCTTCAGGACCTTAAGGAAGGAAACTTTAGAGAGCGTGTACCTCCTAGGATTGCTGGATCATACATAAGGCTGTGGCATATCACAGACACTCAAAATGGTAGCTATTAGTACTAATCTCTAGATTCTGGTGTTAACTATTTATAGATGGATAGAAGCAACGCCTATTCAGACTGCCAGAAACAGGATACCGTTTCAGATCAATACATAGTACATGGAACCTCAACTACATCATGGAATCTTCGAATCCAGTTAACTTGCTGTGGCAGGTAG
Organism: Ondatra zibethicus; assembly: GCA_004026605.1. Classification (NCBI taxonomy): domain Eukaryota; kingdom Metazoa; phylum Chordata; class Mammalia; order Rodentia; family Cricetidae; genus Ondatra; species Ondatra zibethicus. Next base: position 18,541 of record PVIU01021495.1, read on the forward strand.
AAAACAAGCTGTAGAAAAGACAGAGCGTTGAGCCAACCATTCCTCCCAGCCTCCGTACTTAAACCCTCACTCAGCCCACGAAGCCTCAACCAAATCATTTCAATAGCTTCGTTTCCACCCAGCTGCCATTTAATTTTGTCATACAAACTTTGGAAAGGGGCTTAGGAGGCCACTTGATGCAGATCGGGAGAGCAGCTGCTCGGCACCAGGGAGACACACCATGCCAAAGCTCTACGGTCACCAAATCCTCTCTGGTCTTTGCAAAGCTACCTGACTCCCTTGCCCCTCCACCTTGTCCTGGCTCCATCAGAGGCTTGTCAGCTCAGGATTAGGCAAGAAACAAAGGTAAGCAGGCAAAGAAGTTCCTTCTTCACGTAGTGGGCTGCGTCCCCGCGGGGTTCGGCGCAGGCCTGGGTGGTCTGCGGGCTGCAGCTGAGGCCTCAGAGGCCCACGGTGCCGATACCTGAGCTCCTCCACCAGCCCGCACAGTTGGATGACAGGCAGCTCGCCATCCTCCTCCGTCTGGGAGTCGGTGACCGCGTTGTCGGAGTCCTCCTCAGACATTTCTCAGCCTAGTGTGCTCTGGGAGCCTTCAGCAAGACGCCCCGCGTCACTCTGGCCCCGACCCTGCGGCGCGTTGCCCAGACAACTGAACGCCGCTTATAGGGGCGGGGCTTCAATGGTCCTGCCCCGTCCTTGAGCCTTGCGCAACGGAGGTGGAGCCATGCTGCTGACTACCCCTACGTCTGAGCGCGATCTACCTCATTCCTCCAAGAGTCACTCCTAAATTGGTAGTCACAACAACAACTCGAGTTTCCTCAGCACCTCCTCTGTTCTTGGCGCCAATGTTAAGTCTATTTCATACAAATCTTTGCAAGGACCCTGTAATGAATAATTCTATTTATCCTTCCAGCCAGAAACTCCAGGCTCAGAAAGCTAGAAGTCCCATGGCATAGTCCGTGTTCACTGAGTGCAGCCTCATACATGCTAGCTGCAGTTTTTGAAATATTTGCAATGTCTCTCATTGCTGGAAGGGAAAGAGAAACTGTCTGGTTTTAAAATAATTATGAGCTCGAGACAAGTGCGTCTTTAGTATCCTGGGGTGATGTGTGGTGAAGACCTTTTACACGCTTTAATGGTTTGTAGTTAGCAAGATAACGGAGACCCAACAAGTTGCAGCCTGGGAGGATGACAGCAACAGCATTCTCTGATACACTTAAAGGTGGTTAAGATGGTAAGTTTTATGATTTGTAATTGGTAACCACTTTAAAAAATTAAATACATGTAAAGCAGTGTGAGTTTCAAGGTGTGGTTAGTTTGGAAAACATAAACCTTAGTTCATACAATTAATATGTCACTAAATTGGCATGATACTTTAATACTGAAATTCATTCTTTATGTTGGCTGGGAGTGTAGTCCACTGTCCCTAAGATGCCCCTATAAAAGGAAAAAAGGAAGAGAGGGAGGAAGGAAAGAACCTTCTGCCATTAGGGCTTAGAAAACGGTGCAGCTAGAGTCAAGAAGGAAAAATTACAGAGAAAGCCTTGTCCCTGGCAAATTATGGATGAGATGGTGGTAGGGTTTTTACCAAGGATTCCACAGGTTGTGTTCTCTTTAAACCGCCAAAGGTTTTCAAAATTCTCCAGCTGGAGTAAACCCAGAGCAAATGTGACAGCTGTCAAAACCAGAACGCCACAGTTGGAAGTTGGGGAGGTCTTTTTCCCGTGATTGACTTGTGGTCCAAGCCAGAGAGAGGCAGGGAGGCCTTCGGTAGGTTCTGCCATTGGTACTTTAACAGAGGCCATCCTGACCCGCAGCCATAAGTGGGTCGGTCCCCTGTGATGTGTAGCCTTCTCCAGAAGCTCTAATGAAGGAGCCCATACCTTGTTGACAGGGTTTGTCTCTGCATAGTTTCCCAGTGACCTTCAGTTTGCGGAAGTCCCCTTCCCGGTCATCTTAAAGCCAGTTGCAGTCCATCAACCCGATACTTCCTCACTACCTGGAGTCCACCAGAAATAGCAGTAGGAATTCTTTTTGTTAGTCTATACACTGCAGATTTGTTAGTCTATACACTGCAGATTTGTTAGTCTATACACTGCAGATTTGTTAGTCTATACACTGCAGATTTGTTAGTCTATACACTGCAGTTTAAAGGGTTTCAGAAGACTGAGCTGCAGTCTGTTTAAAACAATAAGAGGTTCAACTGGGCCAAAAGGGCCATGAGGGACATTTTGAATTTTTTTTTCTGTTTAAGGGGGAAGGGGGAGAGAAAAGATACTGTATATCAACATCAACTTCTAACGCTGCTTAAAGATTATGTAAATACATGTGCACAATCAAGCTGAGTGTGATGGTACACACGTGTAATCCCAGCATTGGTAAAGGGACAGGAGGAGCAGGATTTCAAGGTCATCCTCAGGCACATATTACGTTATTGGTTAGCCTAGGCTACCTGAGACTCCGTCTCAAAGATAGATAGATAGATAGATAGATAGATAGATAGATAGATAGATAGATAGATAGATAGATGAACATTGTCTTTCGTTGCTTAGCAATAAGGAAACACTGGAAAATGGGTTGTTGGGCTATTGCATCATTAGGCAAACACCGTAGAGTGTACTTACACAAACTTAGGCGGCCTACTGCACTCCCGGGCTAAAGGTTGTAAATATTCATAGTTCAGCCTACCTCACCCATGGCCATGAACAAAACATCCCCATGTTAAATCAAACACCAGAGAGAATGATGCAACCAGTGATATGGAAAACACAAAGCCCACGAAGCTGCTGCTGTCATAGCACAGCGTGCTCCTTTACACTAAAGTTCTTTATGTGACCAGAAAGAATATACTCTAAAAATGGAAAAAATCTACTTTTTGCTTAAACCAACATAACAGTTATCTCATTATTAAATATGTATAATACACAGTCATATTGCTATATTGTTATGCATTGGCAGCACACCAAAGCATCACAAACATGCCAGTAATGCATTGCACTATGATGTTGGGATAGCTACAATAATGTAGGTCAGCTCTTTGCTACCTATGGGACCTCATCATAGATTTAGTCTGTTCTTGACCGAACTGCCACACAGAGCACATAGCTGTGTATGTATGGACCACCCACAAAGCAGCAGATGCTCAGCATTTCCCTCTTTACGGGAATGCACAGGGAAGCTATAACTTACCAATAAACTAGTAGAGTGCACAGCACTTCAAAAGCCCAACAAGATCAAGCAGTCGATGAAGATTCCCACTGCTGGTCCAAGGATACAACCCCTTGGAAAGCCATTCAGCAGTTTCTTAAGGATCTAAAACACTTTACCATGTGACCCAGATATGCCACCCTGAGATGCTCACCCGAAAGAAGGAACCTAGGTCCACTAAAAACATCAAATCTGAAGACGGGAATGTTCACACAGCTTTAAAACTTTTCAAGTCAGGTGGTGGTGGCGCATGCCTTTAATCCCAGCACTTGAGAGGCAGAGGCAGGTGAATCTCTGTGAGTTCGAGGTCAGCCTGGTCTACAGAGTGAGTTCCAGGGCAGCCAGAGCTACACAGAGAAACTGTTTTGGAGGAAAAAAAAAAGAATTTGAGTGAGAGTGAGAGAAGTCAGACAACAGAAGACTCATGCTGGGTAGACTCCTACTATGGAATTCTAGAAAACGCATACTGTCTATAACAACAGAAACAGATCAATAGCTGCCTGGGACCTGAGTGTACAGTGAGACAGGACTATAGAGAGGACCACACAAGGAACAAAAACATACACCATGGATATAAATAGACTAGAACTTACCAAGTTGGACACTGTGATAGTTTGAATGTAATTGGCCCCCATAAGCTCACAGGGAATGGCACTATTAGAAGGTGTGGCTTTGTTGGAGTAGGTGTGGTCTTGTTAAGTGTGTCACTATGGGGGCGGACTTTGAGGCTTCCTATGCTCAAGATATTGCCAAGTGTCTGAGTCCTACAAGATGTAGGACTCTCAAAGTCCTGCAAAGTGTAGGACTCTCGGCTACTTTTCTTTTCTTTTCTTTTTGGTTTTTTGAGACAGGGTTTCTCTGTGGCTTATAGCCTGACCTGGAACTAGCTCTGTAGACCAGGCTGGTCTTGAACTTACAGAGATCCGCCTGCCTCTGCCTCCCGAGTGCTGGGATTAAAGGCGTGTGCCACCACCGCCCGGCTCTCAGCTACTTTTCTAGCACCACGTCTGGCTGCATGCTGCCATGCTCCCCGCCATGATAATAATGGACTGAATCTCTGAAAGTGTAAGCTAGCCACCCCAATTAAATGTTTCCTTTATAAAAGTTGCTGTGGTCATGGTGTCTCTTCACAGCAATAGCAACCCAAAGACAGACACCATATAGTTTTTAGTATGTAAGTTTGCTGTATATCAATTATAAATCAATACAATCATAAGGTAAATGTGCTCTCTTCTCTACTCCAGCCTTGCACAATCAGCCTCCCCTTGCAAACTTAACATCTGCTCCTGGCTGTGTGACAGGCATGTCGAACTTCACATGTTCCCACTAAAGCGTGATCTTTTTTTTCCCTCTCCCTCCAAACCCACTCTTTGCACATTCTCTCTCATCTTAGCAGATGATGACTTCATCCTTCCATGAGCTCAGTTTAGCAAACCTGGGAGTCATCCTAGAGCAGCCCTTGAATGCCCCTGCCTCAGTACCATGTCTGATCTCTCCCCAGATTTTGCTGTTTCTTTGTAACTTCTTCTTGCGGCAGCCACCACAGTCTAACCCCCATTATCTTTTAGCTAACCGACTGCTGCTGCCCTCACCGTGGTGTTGATAAAGCTGTAAGAGAGGCGGAAGGTAGGAACAGGACCCGAGTGGGGGGAGGTGAGAAGTGAGGAAAGAAAAGACTAAGGGAGAGAGGGTGTGAGGGAATGGGAGGGAGGGAGGACAAGAGGAAAGGCTTTCCTTCTTCCTTCACATCATGCAGTGTATCCACCCCTCAGCAAAGGCTCGGGTTAAACATAAAACGGCTTATGCCTCCCTGGTCCAGAACTCCGGGTAACTTCCTGTCTGGCTCAGGGTAGGATCCAGAGTCCCTTCTAAGGGTTCATCCCCTCAGTTGCCCTGCTATTTCTTCTCCTGCCTCAGTTCTTACCTAGATCTCCTGACTTAATTCTGTGTGGTTTCTGGGTTCCCTGGCAGTTCCCTCAAACAGGCCAGGCAGGTTCCTGCCTCTGGACTTTACCCTGACGGTTCCCTTGCCAGGACAACAGGACACTCTTTCCTCAAATGACCACATGGCTCATCCCTGGGCCTTTTTTTGGATTCAGTTTCCTTTCAAGTCTGTCTCCTCCTTTCTGCTCCCTTCTCAGGCCCAGACAACCCTCTCATGCAAGTTCGTTAGTGTTAAAGAAGTTTCGGGAATGTAGAGGTGCTCACACAGGTAGCCCACCGCTGCAATAATGCATAGACTGCTGCTTCATCCACTTCAAATCAGCCTCCAACCATCTTTTTCTACTTTTGTTTTCGTTTTGTTCTTTGGAGGTAGGGTCTCCTGTAGCCCAGATTGACCTTGAATTCCCTATATAGCCAAGGATGACCTTGAACTCATGACCCTCCTGTTTCCTCCTCACAGTGCGTGCCCAGACCTTGCTGATTTTTGGGTAGGCTGCCTGACAAGCAAGCCTCAGCTATTCTTTTGCTCTCTCTGTCTCTGCCCCCAGCATTGACATTACCATCACCCCCTCGTGTCCTTGCCTAGCTTTCCTATGCAGATATTTGGGATCTAAATTCAAAGCCTCATGCTTGTGCAGCAAGTACTTTAACCCCCTGAACCGTTCTCCCCAGCCCCAGAAGCAGATTGCTTTAATAGGCCAGGGTTCCACGCATGGCTTGGCTGTCTGTCTCAGCTTGGGTAAACCTCCGAATGGTTTTGCCTCTTGGTTTCCACCTCTATAAATCGGTGACTATTCTGTGTATCTTACAAGACTTCTATGATCCATAGGATGGGGTGAGGAAAGGTATGTAGAAAACATGAAACCAGGATGGGTACTCCAGCATCACCTCCACCTGGAAGAGCCATTGCCATGGTGGTGGGCATGGAGGCAGCTCACGGCACAGGTCATTGCATGACTGAGTGATTCAGCTTGCTGGATTTAAATAATAATAGTGGAAAAATCGCCATTGTTAGTCCTTCGTGTATTTGTTACCCATTAGGTAATATTACTATTGCTTAATAAATGCACTTACACCAATCATTGTTCCGGTTACTGTTTGATCAATGCTAGCTGTGTGTTCGATGCTATGAAGAACACATTCTGTACATCATCTTATTGCATCAGCATTGATGGTTCTGCGAGATACGGGCGCCTCCGTGTGCTGTTTCACTCATGAGGACACTGAGGATCAGAGAAGTTAAGCAACTTGCCCAGCATCATCATGTAGCCGCTCTGGGCGGGACTGAAATTTAAACCTCCATTCACCTCACTCCATCCTTTAATCCACACGCCCTCTCACCGCCTTGGTCTGAAGTGGGTGAGTAGGTGGGACCTCCACCACCCAGGAGACTTCTGGAAATATCTGAGCTGTTTTTGTAGTACCTGAGGATGCTGCGGGTATCTGAAGGTGGTGCTAGAATTGCTGTCCTTATTAACTCCCTAGAACCCTCATAACAAACGATCCTTTAGACAACAGGGATTGGTCTTGTCACAGTTCTGAAGGTGAGACGTCCCAAAGTAAGGTGTCAATGCTCTTCTCCCTCTGAAGCCTTTACAGAAGAATTGTTCCCAATTTTCCTGGCTTCCGGTGGCTCTTTGCTCTCTTTGGTGTCCTTGGCTTATGGCTACATCACCCCACATCACGCCTCTCCTCCTCTCTTGCCCTGTATCTTTGTGTCCTCTGCTTTCTTGCGTAAGTTTATTTTTTCATGTTTATTTTTCCTTTTTAATTTTATTTTTTTATGTTTCCTTTAAGTGATTAATTGTGTCCATGAATGTGTGTGCCATGTGGAGGTCAGAGGACAACTTATGGGAGTTGGTTTCTCTCCTCCCACCATGTGGGTCCTGAGGATTGGACTCAAGTCATCAGGCTGGGACAAGAGCCTTTACCCACAAAGCCGTCTCATCAGCCCTTCATTTCCTTTTTAACCAAAAACTAGAAGTATTACACAACATTACATTAAGAGCCAACTCCAAATCCGTAAGTATTTCATGCCCAGACTCTGTTCTGATTACACCTGTGCACACCCTTGTCCTAACCAAGGGTCACCTTGAGAGTTCCAAGTGGGCCTGAATTGAGGGAAGAAACCATGCAACTCATGCTGCTGTAGAACAATGAGCAAGAGCAGCCCACAACCAAGACCTGTCTAGCTTCAGATACCAGCAAGGCTGAGGTGGAGGGAGTTCAAGGCATGTGCACCCTGGGACACAAGAAGAATGGACCCTCGTTAACCCAGACAGCAGCCTCGAGCAGTGACTCCGTGCTCAGAGACCACTCTGCCTTCCCATTGCCTCTGCTTCTCTGCGACCCCTTCCTTTCACCTTCCCTCTGCCTGCATTTCTGCAGGAGTCTAGGTTTTGAACCACAGGATCTGATCTACCCAAGTACTACGCTTTAACTATGAATTGGAACTTCCTGGCTTCTTCCTCCCCAAAGGAGAAGATGCTCCATCATGGAGAAGTGAATGTTTGGGACTTAGGAAAACAAGCTGCGTGAGGCGGATCTCATCTAATGACTTCGAGAGCACCTGTCTTCATTCTCTCAGCAAATGCTCACTGAGTATCTACTGTGTGCATGGCCTTGAGCCTACAGCTGTGAGTAGCAAAGGCTGATAGTGTCTGTGCTCACCAGAGCCTTCTGCTCTGAGGAAACAGCTGCAGTGTGGTAAGGCGGGAGATAGAGGGCGCCCCGTCTTCCAAGGCATCAGGAAGGTTTCCTGGAGCAAACCTCCAGGAAAGGTCTTAGGTCTTAGTTGAGGTGTGAAAATTGAGACTATGGATCCAGGTCTTAGCGCAATTTTGAACACAATCTTTGACCCCAAACAAAGGCCAAGGGAAGAGTGGTAACCCAGAATGGAAGTATAACATAGACTAAGAGAAGAAAGAGACACACTGGGTAGTCAAAGAAGGTGGGCCCGTGCTCCAGCCCTTTAGAAGAACAGAGCAGGAGTCCTTCCTAACACGTGACCTCTTCCTCTCAGTCCTTCAGTGTGAGCCCTTGTGATGCTCTCTCCTGAGTCCATTCATTCCCCTCTCCTCAGAGTCACATGGGCTGGTCCAGGCCCGATCTCTGAAGCCTTTGAACCCATTCAGAAGCACTGGGAGGCATTGGAAATGCCAGACATCTTTGATATCTAGAACTTGCTGTGGAACAATCTTGGTACACTGTGAATATATATTATTCTCATTAGTTAAAAAAGGGCTGACTGGCCTATAGCTAAGCAGGAAGGGATTGGGCAGGAGAGCTAGACTAGGAGGATGCTGAGAAGAAGGGCGGAGTCTGACGAGTCTCAAGGAGACACAGAGAGAAGCAAGATGAACGTGCCATGTTGAAAATAGGTACAGCCATGTGGCAGAGGGTAGATAAGAACTATGGGTCAATTTAAGTTAGAAGAGCTGGTTAGTAACAAGCCTAAGTTAGAGGCTGAGCATTTACAATTAATCAATAAGAAGTTTCTGTGTGGTTATTTGGAAACTGGTTGGCAAGGCAGGAAAGTCCACCTACAAGAAGTTGCTTTATCCCAGCTAAGAGACAGGCAGAGACAGAAAGTTCCCAGAAAGCATGTGTGTAAGGGCCAGCAGTGAGCCTGCCAGGCAAAGGGGCAAGTCTCATTCACCGAGCCATTGCATTGATGGTGGTAGAACAAAGGGAACTGAAGACCTGTGTGACACTGTTCTATCTGTACCAGACAGGAACGAAAGCACCATGAGCTTGGGCTCTGGCATCAGTCTGATCCAAGTTCAGATCCTGTCTCCACCACTCACTGGCTGCACGCTTCACTGACCTTGATGACACTCCTGTCACCTAGGCTGCATGTCCATGTGTGCATTGCGGTCCTCATGACCCTATTCCCACAAGAGCACAGCACAGGGCTTGACACAGACGGAACACAGACCTTCATGTTCATTTTTTCCCTTGCTTTTGGCAGTGAACGTAAGCCCAGCTCCCTCCTTCATCCATTTTTCTAGGGACGCTCTCTGGATTGAGATGGGGGAAACAGTGAATGGTAAAAGAAAATAGTCTGTTAGGGTATTTCCTTTTTGTTTTCAGATATTTTATTTTCCATGATATTTATTGAGCTCTACATTTTTCTCTGCTCCCCTCCCTGCCTCTCCCCTCCCTCCTTCAACCCTCTCCCAAGGTCCCTATGCTCCCAATTTACTCAGGAGATCTTATCCTCTACTTTCTACTTCCCACGTAGATTATATCTATGTAGGTCTCTCTTATTGTCTGTATTGTCTAAATTCTCTGGGATTATGGTTTGTAAGCTGGTTTTCTTTGCCTTATGTTTAAAAACCACCTATGAGTGAGTACATGTGATAATTGTCTTTCTGTGTCTGGGTTACCTCACTCAAAATAATGCTTTCTAGTTCCATCCTTTTCCTGCAAAATTCAAGCTGTTGTTATTTTTTTCTGCTGTGTAGTACTTCATTGTGTAAATGTACCACATTTTTCTTATCCATTCTTCGATCGAGGGGCATTTAGGTTGTTTCCAGGTTCTGGCTATTACAAACAAAGCTGCTATGAACATAGCTGAGCACATGTCCTTGTGGCATGATTGAGCATCCTTTGGATATATACCCAAAAGTGGTATTACTGGGTTTTAAGAAAGGTTGTTTCCTAATTTTCTGAGAAATCGCCACACTGACATCCATAGGGGTTGTACCAGCTTGCATTCCCACCAGCAATGCAGAAGTGCTCCCTTTTCCCCACAACCTCTCCAGCATAAGTTGTCATCAGTGTTTTTGATCTTGGCCATTCTTACAGGTGTAAGATGGAAAATCAGTTGTTTTGATTTGCATTTCTCTGATGACTAAGGATGTTGAACATTTCCTTAAGTGTCTTTCAGCCATTTTAGATTCCTCTGTTAAGAGTTCTCTGTTTAGGTCTGTGCTCCATTTTTTTATTGGATTACATGATCTTTTGGTGTTCAATTTCTTGAGCTCTTTGTATATTTTGGAGATCAGACCTCTGTGTGATGTGGGGTTAGTGAAGATCTTTTCCCATTCTGTAGGCCGTCGTTTTGTCTTGTTGACCGTGTCCTTTGCTTTACAGAAGCTTTTCAGTTTTAGGAGGTCCCATTTATTAATTCTTTCTCTCAGTATTTGTGCTACTAGGGTTCTATTTAGGAAGGGGTTCCTGGTGCCAATGTGTTCAAGTGTATTTCTCACTTTCTCTTCTATAAGGTTCAGTGTGGCTGGCTTTATATTGAGGTCTTTGATCCATTGGGATTTGAGTTTTGTGGGGGTTTTTTGGTTTTGGTTTTTTCGAGATAGGGTTTCTGTGTGGCTTTGGAGCCTGTCCTGGAACTAGCTCTGTAGACCAGGCTGGTCTCGAACTCACAGAGATCTGCCTGCCTCTGCCTCCTGAGTGCTGGGATTTTTCTGGTTGGGAGACTTTTGATGACTGTTTCTATTTCTTCAGCAGTTATAGGTCTGTTTAATTTGCTTATCTGGTCTTGATTTAATTTTGGTAAGTGCTATTTATCCGGAAAGTTGTCCATTTCCTTTAAGTTTTCCAATTTTGTGGAGTACAGATTTTCAAAATATGACCTGATGATCCTCTGTATTTCCTCCTTGTCTGTTGTTATGTCCCCCTTTTCATTTCTGATTTTGTTAATTTGGATATTCTCTCTCTGCCTTTTGGTTAGTTTGGATAAAGGTTTTTCTATTTTGTTGATTTTCTCAAAGAACCAACTCTTTGTCTCATTGATTCTTTGTATTGTTTTCTTTGTTTCTATTTTGTTGATTTCAGCTCTCAGTTTGATTATTTCCTGTCATCTAGTTCTCTTAGGTGAGTTTGCTTCTTTTTTGTTCTAAAGTTTTCCATTGTTCTGTTAATTCATTAGTGTGGGATTTTTCCAGCTTCTTTATGTAGGCATTTAGTGCTATGAACTTGCCTCTTAACACTGCTTTCATTGTGTCCCATAAATTTGGGTATGTTGTGTGGTCATTTTCATTGAATTTTAGGAAGTCTTTAATTTCCCCTTTTATTTCTTCCTTGACCCATTGATGAGCACTGTTTAATTTCCATGTGTTTGTGGGTTTTCTGGAATTGGTATTGCTGTTGACTTCTAGTTTTAAAGCATGGTGATCTGATATGGTACACTGGGTTATTCCAATTTTTTTTGTATTTGTTGAGGTTTGTTTTGTTACCGAGCATGTGGTCAATTTTTGAGAAGGTTCCATGAGGTGCTGAGAAGAAGGTATATTCTTTTCTGTTTGGATGGAATATTCTATAGATGTCTGTTAAGTCCATTTGAGTCATGACGTCTGTTAGTTCTCTTATTTCTCTGTTCATTTTTTGTCTGAGTGACCTGTCCAGTGGTGAGAGGGGAGTGTTGAAGTCTCCCACTATCAGTGTGTGGGGTTTAATATATGATTTAAGCTTTCGAAGTGTTTCTTTGACATATGAAGGTGCCCTTGTATTTGGAGCGTAGATGTTCAGTATTGAAATTTCCTCTTGATGGATTTTCCCTGTGACTAATATGAAATGTCCTTCTTTGTCTCTTTTGACTGATTTTAGCTTGAAATCTATTTTATTAGATATTAGGATAGCTACACCTGCTTGTTTCTTAGGTCCATTTGATTGATATATTTTTTCCCAAACTTTTACTTTGAGACGATGTCTGTCTTTGAGGTTGAGCTGCGTTTCTTGTATGCAGAAGAGGGATGGGTTCTGTTTTCGTATCCAATCTGTTAGCCTGTGCCTTTTTATGGGTGAGTTGAATCCATTTACATTAAGGGATATTAATGACCAGTGGTTGCTATCTCCTGTTAATTTGGTTTTCACCGTTGTTGATTTTATTTTGTGCGGTTTTTTCTTCTTCGGGATTTGCTGTAATGAGATCATCAATTGTGTGTGTTTTTGTTGGTGTAGCCATCTTCCTTGGGTTGGAGTTTTCCTTCTAGTATTTTGTGTAGGGCTGGGTTTGTGGCTAGGTATTGGTGAAATCTAGATTTGTCATGGAATATCTTGTTTTGTCCTTCTATGGTGATAAACAGTTTTGCTGGGTATAGTAGCCTGGGCTGGCATCCATGGTCTCTCAATGTCTGCATAATGCTTGACCATGACCTTCTGGCTTTCATTGTCTCCACTGAGAAGTCAGGTGTAATTCTGATAGGTCTACCTTTATATGTTACTTGTCCTTTTTCCTTTGCAGCTCTTAATATTCTTTCTTTACTCTGTATGTTTAGTGTTTTGATTATTATGTGGCGAGAGAACTTTTTTTTTGATCCAGTCTATTTGGTGTTCTGTAAGCTTCTTGTATCTTCATAGGCATGTCTTTCTTTAGGTAGGGAAAGTTTTCTTCTATGATTTTGTTAAATAAATTTTCCGTGCCTTTGAGTTGACTTTCTTCTCCTTCTTCTATACCTATTATTCTAAGATTTGGCCTTTTTATGTTATCCCATATTTCATGGATATTTTGTGTTAAGCTTTTGTTAGATTTAATGTTTTCTTTAACTGACGAGTCTATTTCCTCTATTTTATCTTCCGCACTTGAGATTCTCTCTTCCATTTCTTGTATTCTGTTGTTCGTACTTGCATTGTGGTTCCTGTTCTTTTCCTCATGATTTCTGTTTCTATAATTCCTTCAGCTTGTGTTTTCTTTATTTTTTCTATCTCAGTTTTCAAGTCCTGAATAGTTTCTGTTATATGTTTGAGTTCTTTTTCTTGGTTTTCTTTAAGTGATTTGCTGATATCTTCCAATTTTTTGTTTGTTTTTTCTTCCATTTCTTTAAGGTAATTTC
>PVIU01021496.1:8594-31542 GCA_004026605.1 Ondatra zibethicus
AAAAAAAAAAAAAAAAAAAAAAAAAAAAAAAAAAAAAAAAAAAAAAAAAAAAAAAAAAAAAAAAAAAAAAAAAAAAAAAAAAAAGAAAGAAAGAAAAGAAAAAGAAAAAAGGCATTTGAGATTATGCCTGAATGCTTTGCAGATTTCAAATTCGGTGAAGTCTAACGTAGGCCAGAATTTACCCTGTGCTCCATTTCTTCATATGAATTCTTTTTATCTGATAGCTCAGATTAGACTGGTGGTAAAACTGGTTCTAAGATGCTGTCTCACTGAGGTATCACATTTTATCAGGAATATTTAGTATTACAGAAGTACCAGATAAGGAGAAAATTTTGTAGGTCTATATGCTGTGGATCCACCCACGCCCAAGAAAACATTCTTCGTGCGTAGAATGTGGTTTTCTTATCCTTGTGTGCCCTTGAGCCGGCAAAATGTTTCACGAGACGGCACTGCCCTCTAGTGGCTTCCAGGATGTGTAACAAGATGCTTTCCTCCTTTCTCCAAGTCCTTGACTCTGCCAGGTCTTTTTTCCTCTCTTTATTATTTGACAGTTTCATATAATATACAATATATTGTAGTTATATTTGCCCTCATTACCACCTATCAGTCCCTTCCTTTCCCTCTGAACTTCTTTCCACCGAGTTCCCGGCGGCTACACTATTAGAGAAGCCACACGCACCCCACCCCAACAATATTGACTGACTGTCATTGACTTATCAGGATGGTCCTCATGGACACATCCTCTAGCCATGGCCCGTTCTTGTGCAGGGGACTGCGGGCTTTCTCACAGCTCTAGGGAACGTGCTCAGCTGTGATCGGGAGAACTGTAAGTGCAGATAGAGCCCACCATCTGGCATTTTGCATGGTGACTGGCGAGAGCCCAGCAGGGGAAACACGTGTGTGCGTGCACACACACACACACACACACACCCGACACTCACACCCCCACACATACCATAGTTCTCCTATACCAAAAAGGTTACATGTGTGTCAATTAGCGCAGTTCCTGGAAACCTTGGTATGGTTTTCCTTTGGGTGGCTTCCATTTCTAGTACTTTCTTTCCCAATTCTTTCTGCCCATCTCTGCTCGACAACTGTTGAGTTCTTTTTGCTTTCAATAGACAGCTCCTGGCTTCTCTTTAAACTTTATATTTCCTGAAGCACGGGGCTTAGCTCTATTCCATTTCCTCGTGCCTCCTTTCTCCTCAGACTGTACATGTTGTGGGTCTCTTTGTCCAGCTTGATCCTTTTCATTACAGATCTATAGAGGAATGATTACTCACATGACACAGTCCATACTTGGCTGTCTTGAAATCTCTGCTAACTCCATTCATCCAAAAGTCTTTAATTTAACTTCAGGCAGATTTTAGGACAAGGACAAAAACCAGTTGTGTTCTTTGCCACAGCTCCCTTCACAGCAGCTGAGGTGAAGTCATAGAAGGGGCAGACAGGACAAATGGACAGGAATGTCCACAGAGCCAGTGTCTCAGACCTGAGGTCCTTACAGCGGGAGTCCCAAGCCTTTGCTCTGTCCCTGCCCCAGGCAAGGGATCTGTCTTCTCTCTGCAGGTCACTGAGTCTCTTCTTGCCCTGTCTCCTGCCCTTGCCAGCTCTTCTGGGGACTTCCAATTCTTCCGAGCTCTGGTTGAGCCCAGCTCACTGTGGTCTCTCCACTTTTCCCACTCCCTCTTCCTCAGGACCCATCGCCTGAGCCAGTTCCCCAACCCCGTTTCAATCTTCCCCTGGTAAAGAGGCATGCTGAGCAGCCCCTGTGTGTGAAGCAGGAACGTGTCTTGACCAACCGACTCAAAGCAAGTTCCTTCCCCAGAAGCAGCAGTGCCCTAGGGAAGTTGTGGGGCGTGAGTCTTGAGTCTGGACAGGAGGAAAGGCTTGGACAAAGGCTTGGAGGTGGGTAGGATGCCGAGAGATTTGACCGTGGCCTAGTAGCTGCAGGGGACTCAAGAGACTGTGCTGGATCCTGAAGGCTGTATGTTGAAGCTAAGGGTTGGCAGTTTTGTGGAAAGATCTCGTTGGTGTCTACATGGCAAGGGGACCCTCCGCCAGCCTAGGTTTTCACATGTTCCCTTTTATTTAAATAAGGTGACAAAGAACTTGGAATGCTGACAATTGAGTGGTTGAGGCTGTGGCCTTCAGTCTCAGGGGAGTCACAGTTTGGGACATGAAAGCAAAGGGTCTGGGTTTGCAGTTTCCAGTGATGAGGTCTAGAACATTCTGGTTACCTCTTTCTCTCATGGGCCTCTCAAACCCTCGCAACTCTGATTGATGATAAAAACTTGTCTATTCCCTTCTGCCAGATTCATCAGGTTTTTGTTCTTTTTCGAGACAGTTTCTCTGTGGCTTTGGAGCCTGTCCTGGAACTCTCTCTGTAGACCAGGCTGGCCTCGAACTCACAGAGAGTCCGCCTGCCTCTGGCCTTCTGAGTGCTGGGATTAAAGGCATGCACCACCACCTCCCGGCCTTTGTCAAGTTCTTAACTTCCATCTCTTCCAAGATACAGCACTTGGCTTTGTCTTCCTCTGTCCTGACTCCCTTTTCTCTCTACGACCTGCAGTGTTCTCTGTGCTTATGGATCCTTGGTCATCAGAAGCTCCTGAAACAGCTGTTCCTGCTCTAACTTGCCTTGAGGTTGTCTATAAGGAAGCAGTCAGTCCTCCGCAGGCGGGGTGGAGTCTCTCTGCCGACCCCGGCAGCTGCAGCTTTCTCTCTCATGACTGGCTCCTTCTCTTCAGGCCCTACACTGGCATGCTTTCTGCTTCCCATGAACCGAGACACCAGGGCAGAGGGTGGTGATTATGGCCTGTTGCCAATGCCTCCTAGTGCCAGGTCCCTGCAGCAGGCAAAGAAGGGTCATTTCCTCCATCCCTGAGTGCTTCCTTTTTCTTGCTCCTCAGCTCTGTATGAAGAGCTGACAAGCTATCTGTGTCATATAGAAGGCTGGGGGTGCTGCAGCATGTGGAGGGGGCGGTCGTCATGACCTGATGCAGAGCGGAGGTGAGGCTTGTCCTCCAACCTGGGGTAGGAGATAATGAAGCTGAGTCATGAGCAGTTTGCTGACAGCCCTTAATACAGGCTGAGAGCTTCAGAGTGATGGTGACCTGGGGGCGGGGGCGGGGGTGGGGATGGCGGTAGCTTTTCCTAGGTCTTTGTTGCTTTGGTTTCTGTATTTTTTCCGGGCTACCCTTCCCACATTAGGAACCTCTGGATGCAGGTTCCTCATGGCTCGTATGAGACGATCCCTAAGGTTTGGGATCTTATGGGAATGTCTCCAGCACAGAGGCCAGAACACTGTTGACCACGTCTGTCAGCCACCGACCGGTTAGGTCATGTGAACAGCTTACCATCTCAGCGTAGAGACAAACCCCACACAGTCATTATAATGCAGCTAGGTGGTTCCAGGGTCCAGTTATACGCAGGGTAGTTAAAACGCAGAGGAATGGGACCTGGCCTGATTTGGAGTCAGTACAGACTTTTCGGAAGGAGAGACCAACACAGATGTTCATCCATCACAGGAGAAGCAGAAGCTCGACGAGACAGGCAAAGACGAGCGTGGTGATGGGGAAGAAAAGAGAGCATCTTCCTGCATGAGCTACCCAGTCGGACAGGGATGAGGTCAAAACCAAGCCACACGGAAGAAGAAATGACAAAAGAGAAAGTCTTTCTCTTTCTTTCCCTCCCTCCCTCCCTCCCTCCCGTCCCCCTCCCCCATGTCTTTCAAATGACCTCAAGAAAACCAGACTGGCTTTGAATTCACTATGCAGCCCAGGCTGGCCTTGAATCTGATCCTCACACCTCCGTCTTCTAAGTGCTGAAATCACAGGCGTGCACTACTACGCCTGGCTTACGTGGTGCTGAGAATCAAACCTAGAGCCTCAGGTGTGCTAGACAAGTTGGGCCATGCTACCAACTAAGTCACAATTCCGGTCCCCCAGTTTTTAACCTTTATTTTGTGTGAATGTCACAAAGTGTGTTCAGCCACTGAAACCCTGGTGTTTCGTTTGCAGCTCTTCCCAGAGGGCTGAGGCAGCCCCCAATACCTCCCCCCCGCCAAGGCCTGCAGATGAGGATCCCTAATAATCCCTATCCTACAGAGGAACTGTTTAAACGTGTGACTTCTTAGTACCTAGTACAGCAGAGGACACACGGTTGGTGCCTGCCAAGTCCCTGACTATAGCTGTGCCTGCCTGTCAATCAACAGGAACGCATCAGTTAGGGCAGCCATGCCAGGCACATTTGTTATTAAGTTTGAAGGGGAACATGGTCCAGGCTAGACGACATGGCTGCCAGAGGCCTCCTTGGTACCAGCCACTTCCAGGGGAATCAGCAGTGCTAGGCCTTTACAGGGGTGCATCCCCATTGCTCTCCACTGGAGAGGGGGCTGGGGTGCTGAAGATAATTGCCAATCTAAGGACACTGGGTATCAGCTCATTTCCTAATTTTACCTCTGGCCTGTTACAGAAAGTATGTGGGAAACACTACCCACGATTTAAAACATTTTCCTTTTGTGTGTGCATATCTCTGTGCGTGGGTCAAAGGACAACCCCAGGTGTCATTCCTTATGTAGTTTCCTTCTTGGTGTTTTTTTGGTCTCTCACTAGTGTGGGATGCTCAGAGTAGGCTGGGATAGCCGGCCAATGAGCCCCAGCGACCCACTTGTCTCCACCTCCCCAGCACTGGGATTACAGGCATGTACCAGCAAACCTGGCTTTTAATGTGGTGTTTGGAGATTGACCTCAGGTTCTCATGCTGGCAAGGGAAAGCACTTTCATAAAGCTCTCATAGAGCTCAATTTTATCAGAGAGAGAGAGAGATTGAGTTATCTCCCTAATTCCAATCCAAAATATTTTTAAAACTATTGCATTATATATATATATAATAAACAACGGATGTTTAGTATGGTTTTACAAAAGCAGCCTTTGGAATTCAGTAGACCTGGTTTGCTCTTAGCCCTTCCCACTTCAGCTGCCCAGCTTTGAAAGCGTTTCTGAGTGGGAAGCACTTTGTCTATTAAGCAGGGTCAATATTGACTTTTCAAAGGCTCTTGTGAAGACCGCAGAGGACAAGACTCGCGGTGTATAGTCTTCATATCTTTTATCAATCTGAGCTGGGTGGAGCGGTTGCATTCACTCACGGAGAACCATTTTCTTATTGCGGAGAACTGGCCTGGGATCCATGGAGTAGTTTTGGCTCTCATAAAGCCCACATTTTATCAGAGAGAGATGGAGAGAGAGAGAGAGAGACCTTGAGGGAAGCTCCAAGGACAGGCTGATCTTTAGAGAGTGCTTGGGCTGGGCCCTGAGGGTTCCAGGGTGGATAGGGTGGTGGTATTTGAATCGAGAACCCAAGGTTGAGACCTTAGGTCTGCCAAAACCTGGAGAGATGCCATCCAGGCAAAGCAAACAGTAGGACAAAGCATAGAGCGTGGGAAGATGCCTGACCAGTTCAAGGAAAGATGGAAGCAGAGCTGGAGAGCGTGGCGAGAAGTGATGTCATGAGTGAGGCCAGGTCCAAGTTGTTCCTAAACTTGGAGCTGAGGTGTTGTGGTACTGGGGTAAACCCACAGTCCCTACAGAAACCTTACAGGTCTAAGATGATGCTTGATATCTGTCTGGCTCCATGCGAATGACTGCTGAATCTCTCCTTCAGTTCAGCCTCAGAGCCCGGACCATGGGATGGTGCCAACTACACCACTATGATATAGAATCTAGAAATTTCCCAAGACATGCTCAGAGGTGTGTCTTCTGGGTGATCCCAGACCTGTCAAGCTGACGCTATTAAGGATCACAAGGAATCCTGGGAAAGCCATTATGGGAGCAGAGGGTGGCAGTCAGGGTAGCATTCAGTGTTTTGAGAAGTTGTGCAGGACTCTAGCCACACATTTCAAAGTTATTGGGATTTTAAGAATGAAATAAAACCATGTGACCATGTGCTTTTCAGGTTTATTTTTTATTTATTTTTTTGCTAGTGGCTATTCAGTGGTTAGGACACAGGCTTCTAAGGACTGACTTAACTAGGTAGGAGCAGATGACAGCTTGCAGGCTGCTGGGCAAGTCGGTGACCACCTTTCCTACTCCAAGCCTAGAGACTGTTGTTTGTATTTTCATAGACTCAGGTGTGTGTGTGTGTGTGTGTGTGTGTGTGTGTGTGGTGTGTGGTGTGCAACCTAAGTTAAAAAGGTCATCTGGATCTATTGATCCCATGGGTCTCCAAGCTGCCTTACTATTGGGGACACTTGGGGGAACTTGTGACAGTATTAATTGGTTAATTAATTAATAGATTCTTGGTTTCTGCTCTTGGGATTCTGACATTTGCATCTGATTTAAAAGAGCTTTACCTTCGTGTCTCCAGGATGGCTCAGCTTGGGGCTAACTCACCCAGATGACCTGGTGAGTTATGGGGTATCTGGGAGATAGGTGTATGGTCTTTCGGGATCAAATTTTGGTTTCGGAAGGGCGAGGGTTACGTGTCTTGGCAGGAGCCCAAGGGGAAGGTAGGCATAGGCACACACATCTCCAAGTCTAATTTGCGGGGCCAGCACGACCCGAATAGGACAGGAAAATGTCTCCTCTTGTAGGACTCTTCAACCAGGAGAGTCCACACTTTGCAGGGCCAGGGTTTCCTTGATAACTTTGCGGCCCGGAGGCTCTAGGCAGGCGGCCGACAGGTGGCAGCAGCTACCCACAAGCAGCCAGGGCGCATCTCCAGGGCGAGCACGACAACACCAGGGCTGGGATGGGCGCGGCTCCTTTCCTGAGCACTGGGGTGGCCGGGGCCGACCTGGAGAGGGAGTCCTGGGTGTGAGGATGGTCTCTGGTGCAACGAAAGGCGGAAGCTCGATGCCTCTAGGAGGGCTGGCGTGGGAGCTGGAGTTAGATCCATGGGCCGGGCGCGACACACCTTGGTTTAGTCCTTACGATTTGTGGGGAGAAAATCATGGAGCTAGGTAGCCCCCAGGTTAGCCAGGGTCCCTGGTACATTGCCGCCTCCGCTTCAGTATGATGTGCTGTGAAGAACTGTTCCGGGTGTGCGTAGGGAGGAGATGGGATTAAAAATATTCCCTTTGTGGATACCGGAAACCCCTGGAGATTTTTTTTTTTTTTAAAATCAGAGTATTGCCCTTTCTTTAAGACCCCAGCAAAGAGTAGATTTCTCAGGGTGAGTCAGTGACTTAATCAAACCACCCTTCTTAGCAAGAGAAAGGTTAGCTTAGGTTCTGGAGACACTAAGAGGATGGAGCATCCTTTAATTGGTCCCTGCCAGGCAAACCTGAGACCAGCACATTGCCTGGGAAGGTCAGATTCTTTTTATTAAAAACCTGGTTGCCCCTGGAGGAATCCCTACCCAACCCGCGATGGTTTAGGGAGAACTGATGAACTCTGAGGACAATATGATTGGTAGGCTGCATTGTTTTATTCTCATTATTTTGTAAAAAGGGAAGCCTCTGTTCTCATTCTTCGATACATTACAGAATCATTCTCTACACGCTCTTTTCTTGGATTAGGGGAATGGTGTGGTAACTTTATTGTTGCAAAAATGAGGAGCAGGGCCAGTATGAGTATGCCTTTTTCTCATTGTATTCTTCTCCCCTCTCTCTCTCTCTCTCTCTCTCTCTCTCTCTCTCTCTCTCTCTCTCTCTCTCCCTCTCTCAGAACTGTTTATTAATGCTGCTATTTAGAATTAGGAAACTTGCTGGAATATTTATTGATCTGATGCTCTCTTGACTCCTTGGTATCTCCTCCTCCACACCTCACCCATTTTTTTTTGAAGTGGGGTCTACTTGTGTTGCCCAGGCTAGCCTCAAAGGCCTTAGCTCAAGCAATCCATTTTTCTTAGCCTCCTAAGTATCTAGGACTAAAGGTGATGCCTACCTCTTGCTTTGTTACTGGTGCCTGGTGAACATCTCTGTCTTTCTTTTTCTTTCTTTCGTTCTTTCTTTCTTTCTTAGATTTATTTATTATGTGTACAGTGCTCTGCCTACATGTGTGCCCGCAGGCCAGAAGAGGGCACCAGATCTCATTGCAGATGGTTGTGAGCCACCATGTGGGTGCTGGGAATTGAACTAAGGACCTCTGGAAGAGCAGTCGGTGCTCTTAACCTCTAAGTCATCTCTCCAGCCTAAACATTTCTGTCTTCACAGCTTCCCTTAATCTTCATTTTTGGAATTTTTTCTTTTATTATATCTTCAGTTGTTGCTCCTCATTCCCATTCTGAATTCTTCAGAAACATAATTCTTATGCTATTTTTTCTTGGGTTTCTATTGCTATTGTCTTTGATAATTACTGTTTTTAATGCAATTAATGCTTCTAGTATTGGTTATGTTTTTGAAACCACCGTCTTGCAATGTTACTTGAATTATTTTAAGATGATGTCTATTTTGAATTGGTCTTTGCTCAGTCCTCAAAGTCTTATGATTACATGATCCTTTTGTTCTCGGCCTCTTGAGTAGCTGGGACTATAGGTGTGAGCCACCATACCTGCCGCGTGTATGCTTTGACAGTACTTCCATTTGTTACTTGTACATAAAATCATAGTGCAATCTATGACATAATGCTATAATTATAGCCCTGTGAAATTGCTAAATTGATCATACTAGCCTCTCATTTTGGTCTGTTTTGTCTGTTCTTTAGGACTTGGCAGTGTCTTTGTCTTCATTTGCTTTGTTTGACATGTAATGGATATATATATGATATATAACATAGGTGATATATATGCATGCACATATCTTGGTTATAAAACATAAGAGCTTCCTTTCTTAAGTCTTATAAAACACATTTTCTTCTTAAGAAAAAAAAGACGCAAAGAGCGGATTTCAACCGTGACTCCACTAACGGGCTTTTGCTTCAGGAATATTGAATTACATCCTGCTGCTCTAATTCTACACCTTTCTGTGTGCACAGAGACTTCTTGTTTCAATGCCAAACCATGGTGGAATCTTTTAAAAGACATTTTAAGTGGCAATTAAACTCACATGTAATCACAACAACGTGCATAACTCAATTAAAAAGCTCACGACAGGCGCAGCCAAGACCAAGCCTGCCAGAGCCGGGGCTGTGACAACCTTACCATGACAGCTCCCTGGCGCATCGTGGCTGTCAGATGCCACCGACTGCATGCCTCCACCTATTTGTGGAAAACAGACCCTGGAGAGTTCATGAAATAAGACCATTCTGACAATGTTTGTCACCCATAATATATCTTGGATAGTGTATCATGTCCACGTTCCTCATTTATTGCTTCTCATGTACAGGTTTTGATAGTTTAATAAATTCTATTTTTACTTACCGACAGACACCCAGTAGGTATATGAAAGAGCTAACCATCAGAAATGCGAGTTATAACTGCAATGAGCTTTCTCACTTAGCTTATCCTGCTGCTTTAGCAAACATCATGGCCGAAAACCACTTGAGGAAGAAAGGGCACGTTTTGTCTTACAGGTTAGAGTCGGTCATCAAGGGCGTCAGGGAAGGAATGTAGCAGAAACCCGGGGCAGAGGTCATGGAGGAACTAAGTTTGCTGCCTGGCTCACATCCACTACCCTTTGATACAGCCTAGGCCCACCTGCCTAAGGACAGCCGTGGGATGGGCCCTTCTGTAACAGTTAACACTCAAGACACAGGTCCGCCCTCAGGCCAGTCCAATGGAGGCAATTTTTCAGCTGAGGCTCCTTCTCCCCAAATCTGTTAAGCTGAAGATTAGTCGTCACAGAAGCTACCACCCACACTGTTAGAATAGCTATTACCAAAAAGACAAAAGTGTTGACAAAGATGGGAATAAATTAGAATTCATGTACAATGCTGGTGGGAATGTAAATTACTACAGCCATTCTGGAAAACCATGTGATGCTCTTCAAAAACTACACATGGAACTATCTTACTATTTAGCAGTTTCATTCATATCCAAAAGATGTAAGCCAGGATGTTCAAGAGATGTCTATACTCCATGTTCATTGTGCAGCTTTTTTTTTTTTTACTGACTTAAATAAGTTTATTTTTAAAAAAGAAAAAGGTGGTTCTTTTTGCAGTGTCGTGGGTAGGATAAAGAGACAGCATTATCTTCTTTCCTTAACCATGTTTTTTCCTTCTGCACAAAGGTAGCTAATGTTACAAAAACAAGTCAGAAGACTTTCTCCAAATACTGGTAACTACCAGGTTTTATAGGCCACACACACTCTCAGTCATGAATGTCTTTCTTTTATAACCCTTTAAAAATATGAAAAACCATTTTAGTTTGCCCCATATAGAAAAAGAGTGGACCGAGCTTGGCCTGTGAGTGTGGTCTTCCAACCCCTGGTAGAAAGTACCTACTCTGTCAGTCAGAGAAATTGTTCTCTTGAGGCTCTTGATAGCTGCTGACCAAAGTCAAGTGACGACAGACATTGTTTACAGCTGGATGCACTGGGACAGAAGTAATGCTGGAGAGTTTCTGCTCACCCTCGGCTCTCCCTGTTTCTCCACTCACTTATTCCATAGGTTTGTTAACCGCCAACTACATAGACTTTTAAGTATCTTGTGTCACCAAAGTGATTTTCTTTAAAAGAGTAATTCCTTCAGTTTCTCTAACCCAGGAATTATTAGGTCTTAATATTCATGTTGCAGGCGTGTACAACCTCTGGCTGAGAACAGCTGTGAATTCACATGTTTTAGGTGTGTGCAACCTGTGGCCGAGGACAGCTGTAAATTCACATGTTGCAGGCATGTACAACCTGCAGCCGAGGATAGCTGTGAATTCCCATGTTGCAGGCATATACAACCTGCAACTGAGGACAGCTGTGAATTCACATGTTTTAGGCGTGTACAACCCGTGGCTGAAGACAGCTGTAAATTCACATGTTGCAGGCATGTACAATCTGCGGCCGAGGACAGCTGTGAATTCACATGTTACAGGCATGTACAACCTGCAGCCGAGGATAGCTGTGAATTCCCATGTTGCAGGCATGTACAACCTGCGGCCGAGGACAGCTGTGAATTCAGCTTAACACAAAATCATAAGCTTACTTTAAAAACATAATTTTTTTGCAAGTTTTCAAAAAAGTCATGACACAATGTCAAAAGGCTGGACATGCCTGCAAAATAAATCAAGATTAAAATGAAGAGAGTCAAACTGGCAGATCCTTAAAGTTACAAAGTACATGAAATTTTTAAGCTCTCTGTTTTAAAGTATACTTGATTTCCTCATGGGTTAAGTTTTTTTTTTCAGTTCTGGGGATCGATCCCAGGGCTTTGTAGGCTAAGTAGGCACTCAACACAACTACAGCCCGAGCCCAAGTAGACACATTAAAAAAAAAAGTTCTTATCTCTATCACACCCCATTCCTAACCTGATGCAATACAAAGTCTGGATCTAGGTAGGACTCCTCATTATCTGCTTCAGCCATAAATACTGCTACGATAAGCCAGGCGTAGCCGTTTATGCCCATAATCTTAAAACTGAGAAACCGAGGCAAGGACAGTGCCCTGAGTTCAAGGACAGCCTAGACTACAGAATGAAACCCTGTCTCCAAAAAACAAAAACAAAAGCAAAAACCCACTGCATTTTTAGGCAAATATTGCCTCGGGAGCAATTTTTACTTCTTCTTCTTCTTTTTTTTGGTCTCAGAAGGAATGGTCATGTTTCCTTCAGGATGTTAGTGTTCTGAGTCTGGATAATTATACCAAGTGAGGGAAGACCTTTTTAAAAAAACAAGCCAGAATAGCACAGGATTTCAGTACTAAAGTAGAAAGGTTACCCTAATTCCAGAGCTTTGGTAAAGATACTAACTATAATTGATTGCCCACACCACCAAAACATGGCACAATTTGTAGTGACAGGTGACTGATTTTCCTTTTGAACATGTAAACAAGGGGCGAAAGCCTTAGGGAATTTTGGGAAATGCATTAGTTTGAATTCTCTTAAATAAACAGACTCACAATCACTTCACAGGTGGAAGGAAAAGAGTGGGCTGAGGTTATCGCTTGTGTTCCCCTCTCTGTGTCCTTTTTTTTCCTGTCTCCTTGTACTTCTTCTGGACTAGTTTGTTCTCCCTCTGCAGCTTGTCCTGTTTCTTCTTCCTTTGGGACTCGTCCTGAAGCGAGTCTCGCTCCAGTTTCCGAGCACTGGGAATGTCTTTCACATTGGTGTTTCTGAACAGAGATTTGTCAGAACTGATGTTTGCTGTTGAAATACCCAGATCATCTTTCTCATTCACTTAGTCCTCTTCACCTGTTACGTCGGCATACTGGGCCAGCGGGGCGGCTTTCCTCTGCCCCTCCTCTGCTGAAACCATCCTGGGCTTCACCATGATCTGTGCCTGTTTCTCAATCAAAGTGGCAATGGCCTGAACCTCATCTTCTTTTTTTTTACTTTGGTGGTGACATTTTGCATTTCTGACCATCGCTTTACAATTTTCTTACAGCTATCAAGGAGGGAATCTTCTTCCAGGAAAGTAGAGAGGATACCTTGCAGGGTATCTAGCTTCTCTTCCTCTTAGGCCTGTAGGAAACCGAGGATGTAAGTGCCTTAAATGGCTGGGCTGGTTCACTCCCAACACCTCCAACTGTTGGTCCAGCCGGGATCCAAAACCCCCACCATCGCCTTCACTGAGGACTGCCCAGGGCCCAGGGCACTTTTCTAGGGTGCCACCATACTGGGGACCGTGCAACTTTTTATAATGTCAAAACAAAGAAATTTCTGTCAGTGGATGGCCAATGGTGTGTGGTGTGAAATACTATTCATCCTCATAAAAGGAGATTCTGTGTCTTGCACTAACATGAATGAAATGGAAGATACTATGTTAAGTGAAACAATCCAGGCACTGAATGATGCTTTGAGATCTTGCTTCTATGTGGGATATAAAATGATTGAATTCATAAAGATAGATCATATGATGGTGTTAAAAGGGTTTTGGGGAAGGGGAAAAAGTTGGTTAAAGAACGCAATTATCAGGAGGAATAAGTTCAAGAGATCTAAACAATGCGAGGTAATTCATATGCTAATTATCTTAATTTAGCAATTCCTAAATGCATGTATATTGCTAAGCACCTTATTTTGTTAAATATATTTAACTTTATTATATTGTTATATATCATAATATTGTATGAAACAATATTCTAAATTTTTATGTGTCTTGGATTTTATTATTGACATTGCATTTCAGGTAAAGCTCCAAGACTTTGGGTAATTTTAATTTTCAAAAAAATGCATATGGGGTGCTGGGAGCATGCCTTTAATCCTAGCACTTGGGAGGCATAGGAAGAGGCAGGTGGATCTTTGTGAGTTTGAGGCCAGCCTGATCTACAAGAGCTAGTTCCAGGACAGCTAGGGATGTTACACAGAGAAAACCCTATCTTGGAAAAACAAAACAACAAACAATCAAAATGCATATGGGTGTTTTGCTTGTCCCTTGTGTATTTAGTTCCTGTGGAGGCCAGAATAGGGTGTTAGGTCCTCTGGAAGTGGAGTTACAGATGCTTGTCAGTCAACACATAGGTGCTGGGAATTGACCCTGGATCCTCTGGAAGAACAACCAGTGCTCTTAGCAGTCAAATCACATCTGCAGCCCCAAGGTTAATTTTCAAAATGGATACAAACCACAGTTTTGAACTTATAGACAGGTGATAATGTTTTCTTTGTTTACCATCTACCATGTAATGTAGTACATGAGTTGAAGACATTCCATATTACGTGGCTTTGAGTGGGATATTTGTAACTTTCTAACAAGATTTCAGTGGTCACCAGGGCTCTGCAGCACGTGGCATTAGAAGGTGAGGTCAGAAGAATGGGGAGACCATCTGGTGCTAGCATAGGTGAATAAGATGCCGCGATGTAGTCAAGAGTTCCATGCGAATAGTCTCCGCGGATCTTTCCAGCACATGCTCCCACCTCACTTCTCAGTTCTTCATCTGGTTTGAAGCAAAGGAAGAGGCTCTGTTGAAATTGAAGAAGTGCTCTTGGCCCTGGTCCATGTGGTGAGCATGCCGACGGGGATCCTGGACATGAACTGGTAGCTGAAAACTACTGGTCCATAGACTGCAAGCCTGTGAAGTCTGACCTGATTGCTTTCTCCTCTCTCTCTCTCTCTCTCTCTCTCTCTCTCTCTCTCTCTCTCTCTCTCTCTCTCTCCCCCTCGCTGTATCACACTCCATGGGGAGTTAGGAGGGAAATGAGATGTACTGCCGCAGGCAGGAGACTCACTAAGCATGAAGTGAGGCACATCCAGGAGACGATTCTTTTCTTCTGTGCCTTCAAGGGACATTGTGGGTTGAAACAAGATGAAGCTAAATGACAGAACTGAAAGTTAGGAGGCCCGTCTTTCTTTGGCTTTGCAGCCATCGAGGAAATGTGACACAGAAAGCCTGAAGAGTAGGTCCCCCCATCATAGCACTTCACAGTTTATGAGGTGCTTATGGTTTATGTGGGCTAGAAATGGTTATTGCCACTTTTATTCATACGAGGACCCTGGAGCCCCAAGACACGGTTGAGAAATGGTCTGTAAACAGGGTCAGAATTTGAACCTGAGTCCACTTGTCGCCGGATTTCTTTCTCGTAACAGTCACACAGCGGTGCCTGTTATATTGAAGTTTGAAATACTGACCCTACGTGGCATTCCCACTGAGGCTGATCTCAGGAAGCTGGGTTGTGGCTTGGCTGCCAGGGTTTTCAAAGCTTCCCAGGCGATTCCAACCAAGTTGAGCACTATGGCTGCCTGCTTTCCCCTCCCCAGAGGCTGGGGATCAGCTCTTGCTGACCCATTGCTTCACAGGAGATGTGACAAGAACCCCTGCGGATCACGGTAGACATCAGGTTCCGCTCTGAGGGTGGAGAGTCTGCATTTGGGACCTGCTGTCAGGGGATGCTCTGGGGACCACCAGGCCAGGGAGATAATCTGAGCACTGCACCTCCCTCACACTGACCACCTGCAGTCATTTAATGTCACCTGACTTAGTTTCCAGAATGGCATGCATTTTGCTAGAAGGCATCTTAGTAAAACCTGCAATGCCCCTTCCAGTCCCCCTGGACAGCTTCTCTCTCCTGCCACTGGGTTTGCTCCCATAGGTCCCAGACCTGGACGCTTCTGCTTCCAGGATCTAGCATCTCCAGGTGCCTCATCGGCCAATGCCAGCCTCCTCCTGGGGTCCTAGAAGGCGTGAGGGAGGCAGGCCTGTGAAGATTAGAAAGCTCGCTGTTTGCAGTCAGGATATTTGAGCTCTGACCTTGTAACCTCCTGGACTTTTGACCTTGAGCAAGCTTTCTGACCTCTCTGAGCCTTACTGCCCTTGCATACAAGGGTATGCAAGTCGCCATCTCATGGGTTGATGGCGCGACACAGGGTGGTGACACAAATGAAGTGCCCACACCAGCGACTGCTATGCTCAACAACCAATAATTGTATTACTGAGGAAATTGGAAAACAGTTCTCTCTCTTTTTGAGACAGGGTCTTACCATGTAGCCCTTGTTAGCCGTGGCTAGTTGTGTACACTGTACATCAGGCTGGCTTTTTTTTTTTTGGAACTTTCATTGATTCTTTGTGGATCTCACATCATCCATTCTGATCCCAGTGATATCCATGCCTCCTTGAATTCGCCCTTGCAACCCCGCCCAATCAAGACCAAATGTAAAAGAAAAACAAAAAAACCAAAGAAACAAAACAAAAATAAAAACAACAACAAAATCAGAATTTTGTTGAAGAAGCTATAGTGTGGCTCATTGAGTCACACAGTTTACCCTTTAGTTCATTCATCCTTACTTACAAGTGTTTGTTGTCTCAAATCACTGGTCTGGCTTGAGGCCTCTGGTTTCTGCTACACCACTGATAAGGAGCTGTCACTGGGGCTCCTATTGCATATCCCATTGTCCTGTATCATGGAGATCCTGCTGTTTGGGATCTGTAGGTTTTATCTACTTTACATGCTCCAACAGTTTGTAGATTCAGTGGATGCTGGGGTGGGCCAACTCATAGTCCTGGGCCTGGGCCTGGGTGGTAGCTGGGTTGATCACCTTGCCAGATCTCCCTCACGGCCATTACTCAGATGAGCTCTCCAGCACTGTCCAGCTAGCTCACCCAACACAGCCTACAGCAAGGAGCGGGGCCAGCTCTCCTGCTCTGGGGCACTCAGAGCAGGATACCCTCACTCACATCAACCAGGCTGGCTTCTAACTTACAGAGACTGGCCTTCCTTTGCCTTCTCAGTGTTGGGATGAAAGGCGTGCACCATCACAGTGTGGAAATAAGCTCTCCCTGAATATCTGGCATACCACTTACACTAGATGATTTAGCACTGAGCCTTGGAACAACTTTGCAAGGTTCACATCGTTTTCTCTATTGTATAAGCAAGACATCCGGAGTTAGAGAGTACAACAACTCATTTTCAGGTGCATGTCTAGTAAGCTTCAGGGCCAGAACTTGCTTGCTTCTGACTTGTCTGACGTTGAGACCTGTTGGAGATCTGTTGGACAGAATTGTGAGTGTCTGGTAGACCGCAGAGCACAGAAAGCAGCCATCATCTTGGCTGTCTGGGAGAAGAGAGAGCAGCACCCAGTGGGCTGGGCAGCAGGCAGGCTTCCTGCTCCCTCTTTGCCTCCGGAGGACAAGCCAGTGGGTAGGAGCAGCAGCGGGCTAAGAGGTTACTTCAGCAGCCCCACAGTAATACATCGCCTGCTTGCCTGTGACCCAAGGGGTCCTCAGGAACAGTGGCCTTCTGCCCATTCTTAGGGACAGAGAGTCATTTTTGTGTGTACGAGGATAGGCAGGTGTGATGAAGTGGGTGGGGGAAGGAATGACATCTCCCTTTGGCAGGGACCTGGGTGGGACTGGCACCTGGAGGGCTCTCAGCCGGTTCCCGTGGAAAGGAGCCCTGGGGGTGGGTGGCCTACTCCCCAGCTGCATCTTCTATCAGGCCCCTGTGCATGTGCATCTCAAGCCTCTGTCTTTGCATGCGAGGTGGAACCAGGCTGTTGATGAGAAATGGCAATCACAGCTCCCCGGCTCCCGCAGCAGCCTGACCGCGGGGCGCATGCTGATGAGTAAGAGGAGGTGGATCAGGAGGCTCCAGGAGGCTGGCACCTCACAGCCCTGAGCAGTATGACTGTGGTGACAGCTGTGAGGGCTTGTTTGGTCCTTTATAGAGGACTGCCACCCATCCAGGCCTCGCCCAGTGGGGCTGAAGAGGCCCTACAGGAAGATGGAGTCTGAACAGAGACTTCACGTGTACTGTCACTGGGTGTGACTGGTTGCTTGGCTTGATGTCCTTCCTCTCTGACCAGCTAAGTGCAGTGTGATGGCCACGATGTCCCTCCAGTGAACCACAGTCATGCCCTGCTGAGAGTCAGGACCGTGACTGATACTTAGCTTACCCTGCCCCATCTTAGCTCTTGGCACAGGCACAAGATGAATGTAGTTCATAGATGATGGGAGGGAGGGAGGGAGCTTCGTTGTGCAGGTGTTGGCTTGATTTTGCTCGGTGGGAAAACACTTGGTTTCATCTTCCACCAGCTCCAAAGTTGATCTGTTTACTTGGGAAATCTGCATATTTTACACAAGTAGGGGGAAACAAATCCTGTGATATGTGCTTTATTATATAGCTGGATCCACTTTCTTTCCTTTTTAAGTCAGGGTCTTAGATAGTCCTAACTGGTTTTGAACTTTTGATCCTCCTATTCCACCTCCTGAATGTTAAGATTCCAGGTATATGCTACCACCACACTCTGTTTATGCAATGCTGGAAACTGAACCCAGGGTTTTACTATGCTCAGACTAGAAAGGAGGTTTTCAGAACAAGGATCCCCTTCCCTATGCAACTGCTAAATCAAGGTCCTTCTTGCTAGGTAAAATTTTTTGTTAACTTTTCATGTGTATTTCATGAGTGGATACTATGTAAACATCCCCTTTCTCCATGTGTTTTGCATGATGAGTTTAGGACTTGTTAATGATTCTGCCTGGATCAATTATTACTGTGCAGTTGGACTCACTTTTAAAGACAACACAATTACCAACCAAAAACAAACGAACTTTCTAGGGCTTATTTATTGGCAAGAGCGCAATCTTGTGCATCCCAAACGCTGTTTGCTTGGTTCTCTTCGTAGCTTTGGTTCTGTTTAGTGCAGCTTAGTCAGTTGTTAAGTACACAGTGTTGACAGTCACATACACACGGCTGTGTTTACAGTTAGGGTGACAGTATCTCAACGGATGCCGGATCATTCTATCTGATTCATTCTCATCTTCCAGAGTGAATGGTCCCCTTGCGGCTCAACACCGCCTCCTAAATTTGGTCTGAACTTAAGCTCTGTCTCCTCTATTTAGAGTGAGGATATGTGGTGTTACTCTTTGCACCCCAGTGACTCTAATTTCCACTCAGCCTTTCTTTGCGAGTGACTCAGCATTTTATGGCCTGACATTTTAAGAGAACCACTTTGCTATTAAACTGAAGCCATATATTAAAGTTAAACCCTGAAGCAAGCATGGGTCCAACAAAGGTTAGACAAAGATAAGACAATTTGTCACACCTCCTAGCCCATGGTGCAGGGCAGAGATGAAATGAGGCTTTGGAACCAGAGTGCATTGGGACCTCTCACCTCAATGTCTTCTTTCCTTCCTTCCTTCTTCTTTTTTTTTGGGGGGGGGATGACAAGGTCTCACTGTGTAGCCCAGGTTGGCCTGGAACTTCTTATGCAGTCCAGGCTAGCCTTGCACATGAAGCATTTCTCTTGTCTCAGCCTCTTCCTGTTTTTAGATTCTACTGTGAAGAAGCATCCAGATTCAGCCATATCCTCTCTGGTTGCATTTACAGACTAGAACATTCTGTGCTCAGATTTGGGGCCCTGGGACAGAATACTTAAGGTAGGCTTAAAAGTTGAACTTCCAAATTGGGAAAGTTGTAAATTTGAAGTGAGTTGTTATTGATTTTTGTCTCATACTGAGGAAGGATGGATGAGCTAGGGAAGAAAGCCTTCCTGTCTGAGCATCTAGCAGCAGCCTGTCAATCGAGCCGCCGTCCTTCCTCCGTCATTTATTTCTAGCTCACAGAAGTGCCGAAGCTTTCTCTGTCCCAGAATGCTGGCCAGGAAAACAGCAGCAGCTATTTTAGTGGAAGCCTTTTCTGTCTGTGTCTACCTACACAAAGAGTGACCTGGGGCACTTTCTTTCTCCAGCCTTGCTGTGTCTTGTTCTTTCTGAGAATTGAAGGGGAGGCAGAGGTAACCAGGCAGGAGAGAGCCGAAGCTGCAGAGTCGGGGTGGGGGGTGGGGAAGAAAGCTGATGCGGCTGCTTTCTTCTCTGTCCCTTTCCAGATTGCCTCCTCAATTCTATTATTTTGGGAACCCCAATTCCTCTAAGGAGGCCCCAGCTCCCCTCAGATTCTGCTTACTCCTCCCAGTCTATCACAAACTTGTTTGCTCTTTATCAAACAGTCTTAATTAAGTCGACATCACCCACAACCCTTGGACCATCTCTCTCTTCCCAGGCTTGCATAATATTGCGTGCAGAGCTAAAGTTAACACTATTCTCCATCTATCCATCCATCCATCCATCTATCCATCCATCCCCCATCATCCATCCCCATCATCCATCCATCCATCTATCCTCCATCCATCCTCCACTCATCATCATCCATCCATCCATCTATTCATTCATCCATCCATCCATCCATCCATCCATCCATCCATCCTCCATTCATCATCCATCCATCCATCCGTCCGTCCTTCCGTTTGTCCATCCATCCATCTATCCATCCTCCACTCATCATCATCCATCCATCCTCCATCCATCCCCCATCATCCATCCCCATCATCCATCCCCATCATCCATCCATCCATCTATCCTCCATCCATCCTCCACTCATCATCATCCATCCATCTATCCTCCATCCATCCTCCACTCATCATCATCCATCCATCCATCTATTCATCCATCTATTCATCCATCCATCCATCCTCCATTCATCATCCATCCATCTATCCATCCGTCTGTCCTTCCGTTCGTCCATCCATCCATCTGTCCATCCATCCATCCATCCATCCATCCATCCATCCTCCATTTAGCCATCCATCCACCCATCTATCCTCCATCATCCATCCATCCGTCTGTCCGTCCGTTCGTCCATCCATCCATCCATCCTCCATCCATCCTCCACTCATCATCATCCATCCATCCATCCGTCCATCCATCCATTCCTCCCTCCCTCCTTCTATCAGTCACTTGATGCCTCTTCTAAGCTGGGTTAGGTGTTATATTCAGCATCTCTCACTGTGACACCTCCACAGCTCCCTGCTTAGGCCAGTCTGATCTCTCAGACAGGGGACAGCTTTGGGGGGGGGTAGCTCCAGTCTCATGTTACTCTGTACTGTAGGGACATGATACCTGCACCTATCTTTCCTGACACCACATGATCATCTGCCTACCTAATCAGTACTCACCAGCGGACTGCTAGAGGGCACCACTCCAGTATCTAGCACAGGAGATTGTGTTGATTGACCCCTGATGGCAGGGCAGCCCCACCCATAGGAAACAAATCCTTATTTGCCACTCTGAAGAAGTGCTAAGTGCAGTAATTTCCCTACTATGGCAAGAGCATCCCAGGGGGAAAAGATTAAATAAGGAAAGCACAGAGGTGTCTACTGAGCGTTGGGGAGGTGTAGTGTGGATTGCCACCTGGAGGGAGAGTGTGTGGGAGGTGGAGAGGCTGGGAAAGGTCCAGAAGAGGGAAAATTTGAGCTGTTCCTTGAAGCATAGTAGTGATGTCACCAGATTTGAAGTTTAGAATTATTTCTCCCTCTGTCTCTGTCTCTCTCCTTGCAAGAACAATTTACTGTGTAATTTACTTCAGGTTGGGGCTGGGATTGGTGCTTGATAGTGTGTCTTAAGGCAGGATGTGTCACATGGGACGATATAGCCCAGAGGCACATAGGACAAGATACCCCTCCCATTTCACCTTAGTAGTTAGTCCCAAAAAAGTAAAGGACAGAGTAGGAGAGGTCAAATCCCAGGACACGTGAATCCTGAAACTCAGTCCCAAAGGGTAAAGTACTAATGTTGTATCCTTATGCTTTAAAAACCCAAAAGAATGAACTTTAGAAGACAGTTGCCCAGAATTCTTAGCAGAAGAGGCGAGAGTAGACCTCAGGCTTTCTATTGCCCTACAGTCTCTGCCTGATTAGAGCCGGTTTCAAGGGTACAGAGCTCCCTCTGTGAACCATGAAGATAGTGGCTTCTCCTAGTTCTCAAATGACCCCAAAGGCAGAGAGACTGTAAGCCACTCTGGCTTCAGAAAGCCAGAGCTGAGTAATGAGATGAGAGGAAAATGTACCTGGCCATGTCATCAGATAGGATTTATTCTCATCATCTCAGGCTCCCTATTGTGTAGCACTCTCATTCACCACCTGCACATACAGCTATATTTTAGGATACAACTCTGAGGGCTTCAGGCTCTCAGAAATAATGGCAGTACGCTGTTACCGCATAGATGTGCCCTTTCCAAAGGTACGAAACAGGAAGGTGACCTGCCGATTCAGAGGAAGGCAATAAAGCACACATTCAATTAGGATGACGTACATTTAATCACAATTGTTTAATGGTATTTGAGATTTCTTATTTAATCAGTAATGAGACTACCTGGCAATTAATGTTCGCAGAATCATGCTGCCCTTACCAGCTCAGTGTTGATTTTAAACTAATCTTTCTGTTTTATATCCTCTCTATTTCTGCAGTTAATAAAGGTGCCATAATGAGTTGTATTAAAACATCAATTTCTTCTTTTGTTGAACCCACAAGTTTATCAAGGGTTTTAATCAAGATACTGAGGTGATTCCTAGGAGCGTGGGTTTTGGGTATTAGGTATTGCTCAGATGGAGAAGGCACGTGGGAGATGTCTTGGCACATGGCCCATCAGTTCTTACAGCTTTTTTGGTCTCTGCTGGAGAGGTCTGAAGACAAGGACCATTTCATGGGTTGTTGTTGAGGCTGTACAGACCCTCAGCACAGAATGAACCGAGTTTGGCTTAATGCTCCCCGTTGCTGCCTTGAAAGTATGAGCAACTATTGAAGCAGGACCTCACCTTCTCATCTGGTACTGTTCCTGAGAATTTTGGCTTTTCCTGTGTGAGGATGGGTCAGGATGGACCTCGGGCTGAGGAGAAGGAGGTGCTTGAGTGGCTTCGCTATGTCCTCCTTGGAGCTGTGGGCAGAGGAAGGCTCTGTGTGTGTGGAGCTAGGAGCAGCTGGGGAGACACACAGGTGAGACCTGACCCTTGCTTTCCCACGTGATCTTTGTCCCTGAAGATCCTTTGTTCTTGCAAGCCTAAAGTCCAAACTGTAGGGATGCCACATGAAAGAGACATCGGTGAAAGGGGCAGTCATGGAAATTCTCTTTGGGGAAGAGAAAAGGCTTCTCGTAGGGGCTGGGGAGACATCTCAGAGGTTAAGATCACCTGCTAATCTTGCGGGGGACTAGAGTTTGGTTCCCAGTACCCACAATGGTGTCTTACAACTGCCTGTAACTTCAGTTCCAGGGCATCAGGTACCCTCACCTGTTCTCCGCATGCACCTGCTCACGTACACACACACACACACACACACACACACACACACACACACACACACACACACACACATCCACACGTCTGTGTAAGCACATAAATAAAAATGAAAAACCTTAGCAACAATATCAGTTTGCCAAATATTTTTTAAAAGCCTCTTTTGAAAAGTTCTAACAATATCTGACTTCATTTTATCTTATTATTTTTCACTATAAAGAGGGAGGCTTGGGACAAGTCCCCTGCTAGGGGGCCTCCTTTGTCCCACGGAGCCGAGCAGAGAGGAGCTGGCAACCCTCAGTAGGCCTGCTTTTGGGACCGGGATCCTCGCCCAACCAGCTTCCGCGGATTCATCTGGACCCTGTCCCGGCTGCACCTGAGCTCGGCCCACCCGGGCTGAGGCCTTGGGGGAAGGACAAGTCCCCTGCTA
>PVIU01021497.1:0-31429 GCA_004026605.1 Ondatra zibethicus
AGATATGGGTCTATTTTCATTCTTGTACATGTTGATATCCAGTTATGCTAGCACCACTTGTTGAATATGCTTTCTTTTTTCCATTTGATTTTTTTTGCTTCTTTATCAAAGATCAGGTGTTGGAAGATGTGTGGATTGATATCCGGTTCTTCTATTCGGTTCCATTGGTCCTCCTGTCTGTTCTTATGCCAGTACCAGGTTGTTTTCAGCTCTGTAGTAGAGTTTGAAGTCAGGGATTGTGATGCCTCCAGAAGTTCTTTTGTTGCCCAGTATTGTTTTGGCTATCCTGGGTTTTTGCTTTTCCAAATGAAGTTGAGTACTGTTCTTTCGAGGTCTTTGAAGAATTTTGTTGGGATTTTGATGGGCATTGCGTTGAATCTGTAGATTGTTTTTGGTAGGATTTCCATTTTTACTATATTAATTCTACCTACCCAAGAGCGTGGGAGGTCTTTCCACTTCCTGGTGTCTTCTTCAATTTCTTTCTTCAAAGATTTAAAGTTCTTGTCATACAAGTCTTCCACTTATATGGTTAAAGTTACTCCGAGATATTTTATGCTATTCGTGGCTATTTTGAAGGGTGTTGATTCTCTGATTTCTTCCCCAGCCCTTTTATCATCACAGCAGCATAATTATAGTTATCAATTAGCAATGAAAATAATTTTATGGTTGGGGTCATCACAACAAGAGGAACTGTATTGAAGAGTCACAGAATTAGGAAGGTTGAGAACCACTGCCTTAGAGACTGATGTCACCAAAATAAACACATTATAACCCAATATAAGTAAATTGTGTGCTCAGTTTTGGATGCATTCTTCTTCCAAATGTTTTGAACCTGAGGTTGGTTAAATCAGACCACTTTGCACATACGGAGAAGGAAGGTCAATTACCTTCGTGCAATACAGTGAAGTCTGATATCTTCAGTGGTGGCTTTCTTTCAAACTCTGTGCCTTGAGTTTGCATGTCTGAAAGTCTCAGCTTGCTTCCTACCTCCATCTCAGGTGTCTATAATCCACTGATCTTATTCTCACACCTACAAAAAAAAAAAAAAAAACAAAACAGCTTCTATCAGTGTTGGGGCTCTTCAGGTTCAGTCCCTGAAGAGTAACTCCTACAGCCAGTCTCAGTTTCTGTTCTCTGTAGTCTTCCTTTGGATTCAACCTTCACTTGGGCCTTTATTTGCAAACATCCACTGGTATCTAATGCATGCCTGTAATTCTCATTAGGGAAGCAGAAAGATTAGTAGTTAAAGGTCATCTTTGGCTACATATTAAGTTTGAGGCAACCTGGACTACGTGAAGAGGGCAGAGAATGAGGCACCAGATCACTACCACCAGGAGCCAAAGAATGACCACAAAACAAGCTACCTTCATTTGCCCTGATGGTGTCCATGGCTGAAACCCAGCTAGGCAGAAAAAGAAGTCTACCCTGGCATCTGATGCTTGTACAAGGGACCCCTGCTGCCCTGCTGGCACTATTCCCGCACAGGTCCACAGGCCCTGCCTGGGACTTTCCAAGGGCAGAACCAATGACCTAGTCTTTGCTAGGGCAGTTAGGGCACCCAGGCATTTCCTGTGAAGCCTCCCTTCCTTTGCTCTTCTTCCTCCCTACCTCCCACGCTGGGGGGTTTCCATAAGGTCAAAGCCTGCTGTTTTCACTTAAGAGAGGGACCAATTATTTGACCCACTGCTGCCCCTACAGGAACCCTGATGTTGGGAAGGGACAGGGATGGCAGGCAAATCATCCTTTTTCTAGTTCTCATACCCAGATGCACCTGGTTAGTGCGAGGAGCCTAGCACAGAGGGTGGCTCCAGAGCTGTACTCCAAGCCTGTGTGCAAAATTAGTTGTCTTGGGGAGGGTGGACTCAGGGCCTGGGTGGGATGCCGTCTTCTCCTGCAGCCTCATTCTAGGGCTTCAAAGGCTTCTTGAGGCTTTGTGGTCACTCTGGGCTCCCGAGCAGCTGGAAGGGCTGGGCAGGCACATGCAGCCTCAGAGTTTTTTGTCTGTTCATTTTGTTTTGTTTTTTCATGTCAAGGTTTCTCTGTGTAGCTTTGGCTGTCCTGGAACTCACTCTGTAGACCAGGCTGGCCTAGAACTCACAGAGATCCACTTGCCTCTGGCTCCCAAATGCTGGGATTAAAGGCGTGCGCCACCACCGTCACTGGGCTGCAGCTCAGAGTTGCTTCAAAGTGGTGAGGGTTAGACAGTCTTGTGGTTGTGCTTATCCCCAGAGCTGGGGTGGTAAACATCAGGACTTCTCCTCTGCTCCTTTGCCCTCTCTGCCTCACTGCTTTTCCTGAGTGGGTTCAGGGCAAGATCCAGACACTTTCCTGCTCCACAGATCTTGTCTTTGAACCAGGTGCCTCTTGGGGCGTGTGATATGTACAAGTGTGGGTGGCCAGAACTTGAAGTCCCAATTACAGAAGCCACAGGAATCAAGGTGTGGGTACCATCCAGGCCAATCTCTTTTCTTCTCTTTTGTCCCTTCTGTTCTGTTCCTTTTCTGTTCTCCTTCCCATGATGGGTAGGTCTCAGAGGAGAGAGGAAGAAAGGGGACAGAGAAAAGCCAGTTTGTCTAGGTTTGCCCTGGGATTCTGGCCCCTACCATTCAGGCTGTGGTGGGTTTGACCCCACTCCAGTTCCCTGGTCTGGGTGGATGGAGTGGAGTGAGTTGTAGGCCTGGAGCAGCTGTCCTAGACTGGGGCCAATGCTGAGAACAGAGAGTGCCTGGGGGATGGGGCAATTTCCAGAATCCCCTGGGATCAGCTCTGGGACAGTTGCCATTTTTAATCTATGGAAGTGACTTAGAAGGAGCCGCAAGGGCCATAACCTAGATCAGCTCAAAGTAAGCTGGGTAGGTGAACCCCCTCCCCCAACCATGTGCCAGACTGCGGTAGAGGCCCTGGTCACAGTCTTTTCTCTATCGTGTAGGACACAGATGTGAGGCTGTGATGGTTCTGCCTGTCTAAGGCCTGTCCACACTTCAAGAGATGCCTGGCTCTGGATTGGCTCTCTTCTCCCCGCTGAGACTCAGATGGTTCATACACTTCCCAGATTGGGGTTATCCTTGAACTCATAGTCCTGGATGCTTAGGCCTCAGTGAAGCCAACTTACAGTGTACCATCCAGGGAGATTTGAGTTACAGGTCCAAGGGAGGAAGGCACAGGGCAGGACTTAGCCAGGAAGCCCTTTACTTTACAGAGTAGGTTTGGCTCCAGACCAGACTTCACTCTTAGGAATCACTCTGAAGCACAGCTTTCATACTTTTCAATGACTTCCCTGGGCAAGGAGTGACTACACAGCTGGCTGACTTCAGTCTCCCTTTCAAGCCCCAGTCCCTACCTCCTACCACTGAGCTCTCGGGCTGTGACAAGCTTAGTGAGTGGAAGGTGACAGGGTGCTGAGCAGGGTCCTTAGGTCATACCTTACTTCTTCATGAGCTTAACATGGATTACCCCTTCTGTAGCAGCTTATAGAGCCCCACCACTTTTCAGTTTTCCTATAGTTCCTTTGAAGAAGTCAGGAAAGGGGCTAGAGGGATGGCTCAGCAGTTAAGAACACTGCCTGCTCTTCCAAAGGTCCTGAGTTCAATTCCCAGAACCACAAATTCTCTGTGGCTTTGGAGCCTGTCCCGGAACTAGCTCTTGTAGACCAGGCTGGGCTCGAATTCAGAGATCTGTCTGTCTCTGCCTCCTGAGTGCTGGGATTAAAGGCGTGCACCACCACCGCCTGGCAAGCAAATCTTTAAAAAAAAAAAAAAAAAGAAGAAGAAGAAGTAAAGAAAAATGTGGATAACCTCTTCACTGTAGGGATCTTGGTATCCCCTCATGGACTTGAGTCTCTTTTCTGGGACCCTTTTGATTGGATCCTTTTCCAGTCTCTATTACTGGTTTTCAGGTCCCCACTGGCCAAATAACTAAGAGTCAGTGAAGTGCCCCAGGCTGGTGAGATGGCTCAGATGGTAAAGGTGCTTGCTAATAATCCTGTTGACCTGAGTTTAATCCCTGGGACCCACGTGGTAAAAGAGAACTGATCTCATAAACTGTCTTTTAACCTTCTCTCTCTCTCTCTCTCTCTCTCTCTCTCTCTCTCTCTCTCTCTCTCAGCACAGCTTTATTGCCTCCCTTTTCTAAGACCCAGGGCTGATGATCTAAGTCCAGACCATAGTTTCTATCTGATCACCAGGAGGGTATCACAGGTCCTCTACAGGGGAAGGATCCCCATGGGCTTCTGACTGACAGGGCAGAATGGCTTCTGCTGCTGTTCTAGTCAGTGGTCTTGACAGTGTTCATGACATCTATACACGCAGGATAGACACGCCGTAAAAGTCCAGAGCTGCCCTAGGTGGTGTAGAGCTCTCATACACAAGTTCTTTTCCAGAGTGGCACTCGCCTTTAATCCCAGCACTCTGGAGGCAGAGGCAGGTAGATCTCTGTGAGTTTGAGGCCAGCCTGGACTACAAGAGCTAGTTCCAGGACAGGCTCCAGAGCTACAGAAAAACCCTGTCTCGAAAAACAAAAGACAAAAACAAACAAACAAAAAAAGAAGAAGAAGAAAGGGTCCTTGGAAAACAATGTGCCTATACACATTGTAGCCACGTTTGCAGAGGGGAAAGCTCTAGAAGACTCTTGGGGACGCCTGGTACAGAATACCCAGGACAGTTTTACACAGCTTGCCTCAGCGGCAGTGAAGCTTATAATACGTTGCCAAGAATAGCAAGCTATGGTGTACATTAAACTTATTTCTGTAAACAGAAATAACAGAATAAGAGGCTGTAGGTATGGCTCAGTGTTCTGCTTGTTTACTGTGCAGAAAACTCTGAGTTTGCTCCCCACTGCATAAAAAGAGTGCGGTGGTACACATTTATAATCATAATCCCAGCACTTGGAAAGCAGAAGTGGAGCTGTCAAAACTTGAGTGATCTTGGGCTGGAGAGATGGCTTAGAGGTTAAGAGCATTGCCTGCTCTTCCAAAGGTCCTGAGTTCAATTCCCAGCAACCACATGGTAGCTCACAACCATCTGTAATGAGGTCTGGTGCTCTCTTCTTGCCTGCAGGCGTACACACAGACAGAATATTGCATACATAATAAATAAATATTTAAAAAAACCCACAAAACTTTAATGATCTGGATCAGTCTGGAATACATGAAATTCTATCAAAAGAGAAAAGGGGTTGGGATAGGGTTAAATTTTGATTAACAATATCAAAACTCACTTTATATAAACCCTGGATATTTCCATAGTAGAATAGCTAAAGCCTTTGCTTTGAGATTTATAAGCAAGAAGTGAGACTGCCCCCTGACCACACAATGACCCTTCAGATTGTATCTGAGAACCCAGAGACCAATTCAGGATCATTACCTTGGCTTGAATCCCACGGAGAGACTGCTCACTCTCACAGTTTGTAAAAGGGTACAAATTGCCCAGGGCACCCTGACTACATCTGATCCCACCCTGAGATCTGTGGGAAGCAGCTGGGTAGAGGAGTTCGACCCCAGTAGCTGGGAGAAGGGGTATTTAAGGGAAGAAACCACAACCCAAAGGGGGTAGGGAGGGTGCCATTGGAAAATTCCGAAAATACCAGTGATAATCACAAGGGGGTAACTCCCCGTTTCTCAAGATTGTTCTCAAGATTATAATCTAATTTTGTGGTCAGCTGGTTCCTGGAACAGAGTCACGGAACCGGCTAACCTAGATTTTTTGGCTCTACTCTTCCTGATAGGGGGTCTGGATTTATTCTGCTCTTTCACAGCGTGGCCATTCTCCTCACCACTGTGAAGGCTCTGACACTGGCCCACTCCCTCAGGTCAGGTATACAGGGGGTGCCAGCAGCAGTACTGGCACCCCTTCAGTCTCTAGTGAGGGTTAAGCTCTCATTTTTCCTCTTTATGTACAAGATATGTTTCTCAAAAGGTGTCCAATGTGGTTATAGGGGTTCACTGTGACTGAAGGTTCAGAAGGGATAATTTGTGGCTTTATCACCCCAAGATGGGTGTTAGCACCCTCTGGAGATGGACAACACACCAGATCCTTCATCCTGGGCCAGGCAGAGACAATGGAGCAGCTCTTCAAAGAGCCCGGAAGGAGAAGGTTCCCCACCCACCCCACTGTCCTTCAGGGCGCTGGATAATTAATTCTCTGTGACTCCAGATGTTCAGCAGCTGTCTTGACCATTTCCGCCCCTTCTCTTGACCCCTTATCCGCCAGGAAGAGTCCCCTCCTGTCCTTGGGCTCCAAACCACCCCCACCTTCCCTGCACCCCATTTCCTGAGCAGAGGCGTTTGTACAAACTCAGCTTCTTTTCCTGAAGGCAGCTTCAACTTTCCCAGAGACAGGGTGCTGTCATGGTCAGCTAGTGCTGAGCTAAATAACCTTTTCCAAGGGGCTCTGATCCTGGCTCCAGCCCTTCTGGCCTCTGGGACTGGTTTTCTCTCTTTCCTTTCCTTCTCCAAGGGTAGCTTTTCAGACTCAACAGCATAAATCAAGAGCCTCTAGGGAGGTGAACAGAACTGGCCAGAGAGGAAACACTGCCTCAGTGGGGGAAGGGGGACATCCTGGACTAGCAAGACCCAGTGGTGGTGGGGGGTGGGGGCATGGTGCATACTCAGATGTCTCCTTCGAAGGAATGAGTGGCAGTGGCAAGGATTCTTCCACCAACTGATAAGCAGGGACACAGAGTCCCGCCCCCATCCCCCACCCTGTTACACTGATGTAAGCAGAGGGGGCTGAGGGCAAAAGGATTCAGCTTGCTGCTGCTGTTGCTGCTGCTGCAGTTGGTCCAGTCTGGGTGTGGGTGGGGGTTCTTCATGCTTTCCTCTGTGAACAGAGTTGGTAGTTCTGGGACAGTTGGGCTCCTGTGAACTGGTGGGGTCAAAGACCAGGCCAGACACACACTACTGCCTGGAACCCCTTGGGATTAGTGGCTCCAGTCCACTGACCTCTGCCTTCCAAAATCTGGTCTCTGGATCTCCCTATCTTCCTTCTCTTTACAGGGGCAAGCTAAGTGCACTTGGGCTTGGCAGAAGAATACCCTGTTTCTAAAAGTCTCAGAGCAGATCAATCTGGGAGATTGCCGTCAGGAATAAACAAAAGGCAGTGTTTCCATGTGCCATGCATACAATCTTTCAGGATACTGCCAATGCCACTGAGGCTACTCTATCTGCAGAGTCTGCAGCTTCCAAATTCTCAAAGAATCTTCTTTACCAGTCGCTTGTACCTGGGTTGAAAAGGAAGGGACATTTGTTCTCTCTTCTGCTATGGAGGTCGCTACTATATCTCATACAAAATGAACCTGATTGGTCCTCAAGGCAGGTAACATCAGTTTATAAAATTTCTAGAGAGTGAATGCCCCATCCTCCCTAAAGTTTCTACGTTCATCCCTAAGCTTCTTTCTTTTCCTACAGGGCCAGAGGTGGACATTTCAAGAGTGTAAGAACCACAAATATCTTCAGGATACTGTCAATCCCTTGGCCAAAGGTGAGGGTACCCAGTGGTTTCTTTCCAAGACTGTTATACCCCAGGACCTAAGGAAAGGAGAGTGAAGACCTCAGACCTGACCAGTGAGCCGAGAAGCCCAACTGGAACAAAAACCGGACAGTCAGGAGAATCTGGGACTTGGGGCTGGATGCATATGCATCTGGGGCAGAATTGCCAGATTTAGAAAAACAAACCTAAAAACAGGACATGTCATTAAAAAGAACTTCAGAACCTTGTGATTGTGGTACACGCCCTTAATCCAAGCACTCACAGGCAGGCGAATTTCTGAGTTTGAGGGCAGCCTGATCTATAGAGTGAGTTTTAGGACAGTCAAGGCTACACAGAGAAACTTTTATCTTGAAAACAAAATAGAACAAAACAAAAAAAGAACTTTAGATAACTTTAAAAACACAGGTATCTTTTGATTTTACATGCTAATAGATACACCATAAGTTGCAAGTATTCTTTTTCTGTTTTTTGAGGGTTTTTTTGTTTTTATTATTTTTTTAAAGGTTTATTTATTTATCATGTATACAGTGTTCTGCCTGCATGTCAGAAGAGGGCACCAGATCTCATTATGGATGGTTGTGAGCCACCATATGGTTGCTGGGAATTGAACTCAGGACCTCTGGAAGAACAACCAGTGCTCCTTAACCTCTGAGCCATCTCTCCAGCCCTATTTTATTTTATTTTAAGGGAAGTGGTGGCAAGGGTCTCCTTGTATGCTCCTGGCTGACCTGGAACTTTTAGTAGTATTGTCTCATTCTCCTAAGTCCGGGGGATACAGGTGAGCTCCACTGTGTGAGTTGGAGGCCAGGTGAAAGACTGCCAAGGACTCTGTAGTGAGACCCTGTTTTTTGCTTTTGTTTTTCTTAAGTATTTGGTGGTATTTAGGGAGATGGCTCAGCAGATAAGCGCATTTTCTGCTCTTGTAGAGGATTCAGATTTGGTTTCCAGAATCCACATGGTGGCTGATGAGCATCTGTAACTCCAGTTCCAAGGGATCCAGTGCCCTCTTTTGACCTCTGTAGGTATCAGGCATGAACATGGTATACGTACTTATACACAGGAAAAACACTCATATAAAATAAATAACAATTTTTTCCTTTATTCTTTTCTTTCTTTCTTTCCTGGTTTTTTGAGATAGGGTTTTTCTGTGTAACAGCCTTAGCTGTCCTGGAACCTTGAACTCACAGAAATCTGCCTGCCTCTGCCTCCGAGGGCTGGGATTAAAGACTTGCCCCAGTTTTGTTTTGTTTTTCAAGCCTGGGTTTCTCTGTGTAGCCCTGGCTGTTCTGGAATTCAGTATACTAGAGCGGCCTTGAACATAGAGATTTATCTGCCTCTGTCTCCCCAGTTCTGGGATTAAAGACGTGTGCTACCACACCAAGCTTATAAAACAAAA
Source organism: Ondatra zibethicus (assembly GCA_004026605.1). Taxonomy (NCBI): domain Eukaryota; kingdom Metazoa; phylum Chordata; class Mammalia; order Rodentia; family Cricetidae; genus Ondatra; species Ondatra zibethicus. The sequence goes on from PVIU01021497.1 coordinate 8,881, forward strand.
AGTTTTATTAAAAAATAATGTACTTAAGGGCTGACATGAAGGCTCCTAAAGTACAGGTGCTTGCTGCTAAGTTTGACAATCTGAGTTCAATCCCCAGGACATATATGGTAGAAGAAGGGCACCAATGTCCATGAGTTGTCTTATGATGGAGTAACATGTGCATGCTCAAACACATACAAACACACAATAAATAAACTTTTAAAAAAGATGTTTAATGCATCTAATATACTGAGCACCATAGTGTTGTCCAGCCTATTTTAAGTATACTCAGAACACTTATATGAGCCAATGGCTGGGCAAATCATTGAACAGAAAGTCTACTTTTCTTTTCTTTCTTTTTTTTTTTTCTTTTTCGAGACAGGGTTTCTCTGTAGCTTTGGAGCCTGTCCTGGAACTAGCTCTTGTAGACCAGGCTGGCATTGAACTCACAGAGATCCACCTGCCTCTGCCTCCCAAGTGCTGGGATTAAAGGCGTGCGTCACCATTGCCCGGCCAGAAAGTCTATTTTTACAAAGACGTGTTGACTACCTCATGTATTTTAGCAAATACTGTACTGAAAGTGAAAACAGGTTTATAAAGCTATGCTTCTGTAGCAATGTAATGTCATGGGGACCACAACTAGAACCCCAGCACTCATACCTGAGACAGGAGGACTGTGACTTGAAGCTAGTTTGAATTACACAGTGAGACCCTATCTCAAATACACACACAAACACAGACACGCCCACAGAGACACATACAATTTTGTTAAGTTAAACTTTAAGAGGATATTAGGCATTTTATATGTGTTTGGGATAGGGATGGGAATTTTATTGATAGTCCTATTCCTCTGCATGAACAGTGGCATTCCTTAGCTGAGTCCAGAAGCTATGGAGTTGCCTTGGGCAGTCAGTGCCTTAATTCGAAAGTAGAACAGGAGAGCAGAGAGTGGTTGCTTAGGCCAGAAAACCACTGTCCTTAAAAGCCTGAGGGCTCTCAAGTAGTCCTGGCCCTTGGGCTCAGAGGATCTGACTGAATTTCCGTGCTTTTTGCATTTTTTTCAGGTCTAGAACACCGCTAAGAGTTCCTGAGCACGGCGGTATGCTCTCCCCAGCTCAGTCTGACCCTCAGGTGGGTTGGCCACCTTCAGTGCAGGAGAAAAAGGGGAACTCACCCACAAGAACCCTCTAGAAAAGAGGAAGGTACAGTTTGTGGGTTGGTTCAAGTGGGAGAGAGATGCTCAACCTGGGGTTGAAAAAGAGGAACCACAGCTAGGCAGGACCCACCTGAAGGTGATGGCTGCTGTTGGCCCAATGAAAGGAGGATTCAGAAAAGGTGTGTGTGTGTGAGAGAGTGTGTATGTGTGTATGAGTGTGTGTATTTGAGTGTGTGTATGTGTGTGTGTACATATGTGTGTGAGTGTGTGTGTGAGTGTGTGTATTTGAGTATGTGTGTATGAGTGTGTGTATGAGTGTATGAGTTTGTGTGTGTATGAGTTTGTGTGTGTGTGTGTGTGTGTGTGTGAGTTTGTATGTGAGTGTGTGTATGAGTTTGTGTGTGTGTGTGTGTGTGTGAGTGTATTGTGGGATGATGTTCCTAGCCCACCCTCAGCCCCCTTCCAGGGAAGGTAAGTGTGGAGCTGCAGGCATAAGACTATGAGAAAACACACCTAACCCCAATGGCAGCTCTGTTCTAACCTAGATATTTGCAGGGAAATGTAAACCAACGAACCCCAAGGTCTAAGGAGGGGCTAAGAGTGTGTTACCCACAAGAAGTTTGGCCCAGGTGTGGGAAATCCCTTTTGCTTAACTCTCTTCCCCTCAAAAGGAAGAAGTCAAGGCTGTTCATTTCTGGCCTTTTTGGTTACCTATCTTCAGTGGAGGAGACAGGAGAAGCTAAAGGTGCTAGAAACATGGCAGGCAGCTCCTGTAAGGTCCTAAGGTTTTGTCCCAGGGTGTGGAACAGAACCTGAGATATACCAAGCCCTAAAACCCTTTATGAGCCTGTTACCCGGGTGTCACTTTCCCCAGCAACAATGACTCACAAAACTGACAGTGATAGAGCTTTCCCTCAGCCCTGAAAGGCACTGCTCACAATGGCCATTGCGGTTAACCAAGAGGAGTAATGCCAACAGAAAGCTGTGCTTGGCGCCCGCCCCCGCAGCCGCCGGCTGGGCCGGGCCTGAGTCTTCCTCTACCTGGACTGGGCCTTCTGGCCTTGGGGCTAGCAGGAACAGGGCAGAGCTTCACTGCCCATGTGTGTCATCTGCTTTGTGAAGGCACTAGTGCACGTGTTCAAGATCTACTTGACAGCAAACTACACTTACAATTTCCGCGGCTGGCCGGTGGACTTCCGCTGGGATGACGTGCATGCCTCAGGCGCTGGCAGCAGTCATCGTGCCTTGATGTGTGCTGCAGCTGCAGCAGGTGTGTGGCTGTTACATGATGCAGCACTGGGCGCGGACACACTCACAAGGCCTCCACGTGGGGCTAGGAGCCAAGCACAGTGCCTCCTCCAGCAGATCCGTGAGCTGCCCAGCCAACTCGCCAGCTATGCGCTGGCCCACTCACTGGGCCGCTGGCTTGTATACCCTGGATCTATGTTTTTGATGACACGCGCGCTATTGCCTCTGTTGCAGCAAGGCCAAGAGCGCCTAGTGGAGCGCTACCGTGGACGGCGTGCCAAGCTGGTGGCTTGCGATGGCAATGAAATTGACACCATGTTCATGGATCGTCGCAAGCATCCAGGCAGCCACGGCCGTGGCCTGCGACTGGTTATATGTTGTGAAGGCAATGCTGGCTTCTATGAGATGGGCTGTCTGTCCGCACCTCTGGAGGCTGGATACTCAGTGTTAGGTTGGAACCACCCTGGTTTCGGTGGCAGCACAGGAGCACCTTTTCCTCAACATGATGCAAATGCAATGGATGTGGTCGTCAAATATGCACTGCACCGCCTGAACTTCCCGCCAGCACATGTCGTGGTTTATGGCTGGTCTATTGGAGGCTTCACAGCCACCTGGGCTACTATGACTTACCCAGAACTAGGTGCACTGGTGTTGGATGCCACCTTTGATGATCTTGTGCCACTAGCGCTGAAGGTCATGCCCCACAGTTGGAAGGGGCTGGTGGTACGCACTGTACGGGAGCACTTCAATCTCAATGTTGCTGAGCAGTTATGCTGCTATCCAGGCCCAGTTCTGTTGCTCAGACGCACCCAAGATGATGTTGTCAGCACCTCGAACCATATAGCTACTCTGCCATCCTGTCCAGTGGAGGGCGATGTGGAAGGTAACCGTGGCAACGAGCTGCTCTTGCGCCTGCTACAGCACCGATACCCGTCTGTGATGGCCCGCGAGGGCCGCACGGTGGTAACCCGTTGGCTGCGCACCAGCAACTTGGCTCAAGAAGCTGCATTCTATGCGCGCTACCGCGTTGATGATGAGTGGTGCTTGGCAATGCTGCGTTCTTATCGTGAGCGCCGCCAGAAGGAGGATGATGCTGAGGCCTGGGGGCCGCACGGACCTACTTTCCCCTGGCTCGTGGGCCAAGGCCTGAGCGCCCGGCGGCGCCGGCAGCTTGCACTGTTCCTAGCACGCAAGCACCTCAAAAACTTGGAGGCAACACACTGCAGCCCACTGGAGCCTGAGGACTTTCAATTGCCCTGGGGACTGTAGCTATTGTTTATGTGACTCACGAATTTGGGCAGTTTACACCTTTCAGGTCCCATCAACTATTCCTCTCCTTACACCCCTACAGAAAAGCTGGCCCGACTGGGGATTTTGGTGTCTGAGAGAGTGGGCAAGTATATCTTGGACTGTACTTGTCTTCACCTTTTTCCTGTTCTCCGCCACTTCTCTCCTTTCTCTTCCTCCCACACATATGAATGCCTGTGTCTAGTTCTTGAAGGAATGTAAAGGCGAAACCTGACCCAATTTATGGTAATGTGATGTCTGACCATGGGAGGCCAGGGAGGCTGTGGGTCTACATGCGGGTGCCTTTCACATGGCTTGGACTGTAGGGTAGCTCCTGAGAAGAGGACACCAAATATTCAAGTAGTTCCTAGTGAAAGGAGAATACTAGCTGGGCGGTGGTGGCACACGCCTTTAATCCCAGCACTCAAGAGACAGAGGCAGACGGATCTCTGTGAGTTTCAGGGCCAGTCCGGTCTACAGAATGAGTTCCAGGACAGCCAAAGCTAAACAGAGAAACCCTATTTGCAAAAAAACAAAATAAAAAAAAAAGGAAAAAGGAAAAAAAAAGGAGAGTACCGGCGACTGACACTTGTTAGTCATTGCTAGCGATCTCAGCAGTTACCCCCTTCTCATTTCCACATCCTATGAAGGGAGCTCCATAGAGGGGCCATAGACTTAGAGTACTAGCGCACAGGGTAGCCTGGATCCTAGAGATCCTGAATGATTGTTTGTTACTTGGGCCAGACCTGGGCTAGGTCTGGGTCTTGTTCATGGCTCAAGAATGAAAAGCAGAAGATGGGCATGTGGGCCTTTAATTCCAGCACTTGGGAGATGGGCAGGTGGATCTCTGTGAGTTTGAGGACAGCCTGTTCTATAGAGGGAGTTCCAGACAGCGCTATACAGAAAAACCTTGTCTCAAATGTCTCAGCCTCTTCTGACCCCTGCAAACAAACAAACAAACAAAAAACCCTGCAAAACAGAATGACAAGTCTTCGGCTCACCACTATCTGTACGGTACTCATTATATGGAGTTCATGCCATTTCCAGCCCTGTGGACAGGGGCCGACCAGGTTGGGTTAATCATGACAGTAAATGGAGAAGATATACTAATGGACAGCCCTGAACAGGATACTGTCATAATCAGTGAAGCACCCATCCTGTGCAAGAAGACACCTGTAGGGAGAAGAGCCAGAGAAGGGAGGGGTAATAGGAAGCTTCCAGAAAGCTACTCGTAGGGGCCTGGTTGGAAGGGAAGTTCAACTTTGTAGGAGGCGCAGTTCTGGAAGAGGGGGAATATCATTTAAGGACTTTTCTTCCAGGAAACTAAAAGCCGAAAGAAACTGGGACTTCTTTTTTTTTTTTTTTTTTTTAGTAGACAGCTGCCCAGTGGTCACAGCTCCCTCATCTGAAGTCGGAGGAACTCTTTCTCCTGTTAGTGTTGACACACTAACACCACAAGAACGTCAAAGCTCTGGAGGGATCTTTGGAAATTACTTTAGCCTCAGTTTGCTCATCTGAAAACTGGGAGGAGGCGCCAGTACTGTGTAAAACAAAGTGAGAAAACACTTGGGTGCGTGCACAGGACTGGGCTTCAGTTACTGGGAGGGTCCACCGTCCCTTGCCGTGTTCTGGGCTATGTGAACTCTTCCAGTCTGGAGAGAGCGGCGCCTACAGGGCAAGAGGAGGAATCGCGCTTTCTCTATTTTTACTGCAACACCCCCAGGCAATAAAAATGTCTTCATAAAGAGGCTGCAAATACAACTTAATTCGTAGAATGCTTGCTTAGCATGCATTAAGTTCTGTATTTTCGATCCCCAATACGGTGTAAATCGGCTGTGATAGCTCACTTCTGTAATCCTAGCATAGGGAGGTGGAGGTTGGAGGGTCGTTAAATTCAAGGTCATCCTTGTCCACGTAGTCAGCCGTCTCAAAAATCAAAACCAAAAACCAAAAGAAATTCTTGGAGGCAGGGAGAGGTTGACTGGGGGCTGGGGGTGACCAGGCCTGAGTTTCACCAGCCGAGGTGCTCGGTTGAGGGGCTCGTGGGTAGTCGAGGATATGATGGGGTGAAGCAAACCTAACCGTCCGTCCCTCGAGCTTCGGCTGCTCCGGCCTTTTTACCCAGGAATCTTACTGGCTAAACCAGCCTGGAAGAATTACTTCCCGCTCGGCTGTAGTTTGGAGCTATAAAATTGAGTGATTAGTCCTACGTAAGGCCAGAGGACGTTCTCATTGGACACCACTTGAGCGAGGGCCGGGGAAGAAGGCGGAGCCTAAGCCCAAGCGGAAGTAAGGCGGCGCGGCGCTGATTACGTAATACTGCCGCGGCCCGACAGCTCCACGGGCTCGCGTGTCCGCGGCTGCCAGGTTCCAGTACTCGGACCTTGGCTCCTTCAGTGCTTACGATCCCCGCTCCGACGCCAGCTACGGCCCAGCTGTCACCCGAATATGGACTCCGCCAGCCAAGGTACCAGCAGATGGGCATGGGCTGCGTCGCATTCTGGCAGTCGCGGCTCGGCCCCTCGGTCCTCTCAGCCTCTGCCGGTCCGATTCACGGCCTCTCTTCGGCCGACAGGCCCTTGACCTCAAGGCTCGTGATGGTCGTGGTGTGGTTTCTGTCTTGCCACGGCACCTGGGCCTCCCTGGGCTCGCCCTGAAGCGGCCTTCCTCGGCGCCCTCTCGGTTCCCAGAGTTTGCTAACTCCAGACATTCTCCGTATGCAGTCCGCCACTTGCGGCCCTCTATCTTTCGCTGGGCCCTTGGGAATAACCCCATCTGGTGTTGGACTCTAGCCGAGGCGTTGTGGACGGCTCTCTACAAGGAAAGGGGCGGTGCAACCATCCTTGTGTTTAGAGCAGCGCCCCTTGGGTGGTAACGCCACTGTTACCTACTTGAGAGGTTGCCTCAAGGGAGAAGGGTAGAGTGAGTCAGGGCACACCCAGAACAGATCTGTTGCCAAAACAGACACCGAGAAGTGTGGCTCAGGCTCAGACTAAAATCTTAAGAAGGTGGCATACAAGTGGGGGTGCTTACACACACACTAGCTAAACTCAAAAAGCTTTTCTCCAGTTTAACCTGCACCGACACATTACCTAAGCATCAGAATGTCTGTTTTTTGTTTTCGTTTTTGTTGTTGTTTTGTTCTTTGAGACAGTGTCTCTGTGTTCCTTTGGCTGTCCTGGAACTCGCCTTGTAGACCAGGCTGGTCTCGAACTCAGATCCACCTGCCTTTGTATTCAGATTGCTGGGATTAAAGGCGAATCCCCACTCCCTGACTCCTCGGCAAAATTTCTGGGTTCTTATACATGCTGGACATTCTGGCTGTTTTCCTACTTTGATGGGTGTTTGCAAATCCATTGAGCTTGGACATTCTCATGGAGAGTTTTCTTTCCAGGAGCCTCAGTTTTCCAGGTTTGTCCTGATTTCTGCTTCTTCCAGGCAGCTGTTCTTGCCTCAAGAGTCTTCTTTGCAACCTTTCTCCTCTGAGAATCTTCTTTGCAGCTAAGTTTCACTTGTCCCTGAGGGACTTTCAGCTTTTATTGTTGATTCTGCCAGGGAGGGCCTCAGTAAATCTAGTTAGTTTAAAGAATTTCCTGAAGCTTTTGAGTTGTTTGCCTTCCTGCTTTCCCTGCAGGGTGGAGTCTTTGAATTTCAGAGGAAATTACACAACCGTGGTAAAAATCTTTCCCTGGTTGGTGTGATACCGTGGTTCTAGCCTGGCACCAGGATGAAAAGGAAAGGAAAGAGATGAGAGAGGGAGAGGAAGAGAGCACAAATTTGAAGCCACTGGCATCCTCGACAGATAGTAAACACAACCCATTTGCCAGCCAGGTTCACATAAAACTTGGTTCCTTTGTGTGCTGGCTAGTTTCTATGTCAGTCTGACACAAGTTAAGAATCATGTGAGAAGAAATGTTTTGGTTTTTGTTTGTTTTTCCAGACAGGGTTTCTCTGTGTAGCCCTGATTGTCCCGGATCTAGCTCTGTAACCAGGTTGGCCTCAAAATCTAAAATCAAAATATTTTACTTATTTTTGTCTTATGTTTGTATTTTGACTGTGTATGTCTGTATACCTTGTGTGCCTGCTGCCCATGGAGGTCAGAAGAGGACATTGAACCCCTGGGAACTGAAGTGACAGGTGGTTGTGAGCTACTGTATGGGTGCTGGGTATTGAACTAAAGTCTTTGGAGGAGCAACAAGTGCTCTTAGCCACCGAGCAATCTCTTCTGTTCCATAAATAAATAAAATTTCAAAAGCTACTTGCATGAAACAAACAAAGTCAGTTATTTAAAAAAAAAAAGAGTTGGGCATGGTGGCGCACTCCTTTAATCCCAGTACTAGGGAGTCAGAGGCAAGTGGATCTTTGAGGCCAGTCTGATCTACAGAATGAGATCCAGGACAGCCAGCCAGAGCTACTTTTGAAAAACTTTGCCTTGAAAAAACAAACAAACAAACAAAACCTTTTTAAAAAGATGTTACCAGCTACTGTTGAGTAGAACATCTAGTTTTTTAGTGTTTTCCATTTATATTTAGGAGATTTTAGAATTTGTGTAGTTGACAAACTTATAGGTGATTAAGGTTGTTTTCCTTTCTAGTCTATGCTTTTGACCAGGCTGGCCTTGAACTCACAGAGGTTTGCCTGCCTCTGCCCTCTGGGTGCTAGGATTATAGATGTGAGGCCACTATGCTCGATAAGAATGGTTTTCTTTATGTGGGATCTTCTAAGATATTTGTGCAGATAGGAAGATGTGCTAATGTGAAGTAAAATGGTGAGTGCAAGAATTTGAAGAATCTAGTATTAGAGGTGTTTGAAAGAATGTACTTTTTCCTATCTTTGTGCATATTGCAGTCTCCTGTTTGTAAGAGGATCAGGGATGGAATTAATGGTGATTTTTTGTTTTGCTGATTCCTTCCTGGGGCTGGACGACTAGCATGTATTCCATGCACGTAATCTTTAGCCTTTCCTGAGTTGAATGGAAAGTAATACACTGTATTTACTTTCATTCCAAAAAACAACAACAAAAAAAAAAACCAAAAACCAAAAAAAAAAACATTGAAGATTAGATTGGACTGCTTTCTTTGAAGCAGGGTTTCCTGCTATGGAAGGTGGTATTTCACAAAGGAAACAAGAACTATGGTTTGGCTGCCTTAGCTAGTGTTTCTTGTACTCCGGCAGTGCAGGTGGTATTGGGTTTGCATCTCAGGTGCCCAAGAAGTAGCCGCTCTCCACCCAATACCCAGATCATCATAGGCTTTTAGAGGTATTTCTGGTTTCCATTGTTCTCCCGCCTTTTTTGGCCACCTATTTCCTTCTATTCTTGCTTTTTACGTAGTAGAGTAACAACTTACTTGACACTTTTTGACTTCATTTTTGTCTCTGACAGATATCAACCTGAATTCTCCTAACAAAGGTGTGCTGTCTGATTTCATGACTGATGTCCCTGTTGACCCAGGTGTGGCCCCCCGGACCCCAGCTGTAGAGGGCCTGACAGAGGTGGAGGAAGAAGAACTTCGGGCTGAGCTTGCTAAGGTGCCTTGGTTTTATTTCCTGTTCTGGGGTAATCATGAGTCCTTTTGGGCTGTACTGAAAGTAGAACAATTTATCCTGTGATAGAGTGTTGCTGGGGTGTTACCTGTTCTGTGTCTACTGGGTTATCTCGTTGTATGTGCCTGGTTCTAAAGTGTTGGCTTGAATCACCTGTTAGAGGAGACAGGGCCTGGTCTCAGTTCAGCACCTCTGTCTGGAAATACCAGGTGCTCCATGCAGACGACGTCTCCAAGTCCACTGTTTGCAGATATTCACACTTGAGAGTCATTCCTAAGACCTCATGGCTCTTTTTAGTTTTAGTTTGTTTGAGGTTGATCTCAATTCATAACCCTCTTGCCTCTATCTTCCAAGTGCTGGGATCACGGGCAAGTGGCACCATATTTACTTTTGTTTCTTTTTCTTTTTTTTTTTTCAAGACAGAGTTTTCTATTTAACAGCTCTGACTGTACTGTAACTCACTCTGCAGACCATGCTGGCCTGGAACTCACAGAGATCTGATAGCCTCTCCACCCGAGTACTGGGATTAAAGGTGGTGCCGCCGCCACCCAGCTCATTTTTCTTTTTATTACCTTTTTGATAAGGGGTCTCATCCCCAGACAGGGTCAAGGATGATGTGTTTCCTGGGACTATAGGACTGCACCATCATGCTTGATTGAAAAATTCTTTTTCAGTGTAGCTGTTTATACTGGGACTGAAAATATTGGGAATATATTCTGTTGTGGGAAAGCTTCAAAGTTTTCTTTCCAGAAGTCACTTTTCTTTTAAAAGTTCAGGTTCTTCTTATTAAGACTCTTTCTTGCTTGGCAGTGGTGGCACACGCCTTTAATCACAGCACTTGAGAGGCAGAGACAGGTGGATCTCTATATTGAGTTCTGAAGGCCAGGGCTACACAAAAAAAAACCTGTCTCCAAACAAAAAGAGAGAGAGAGAGAGAGAATTCTTGGTTTGAGTAACTACTGGCTTTCACCACAGCTTGGAATTGACTTCTGGAACAACAATAATTGCCATTAGAAATGCTTCTCTTTCTTTCTTTTTTTTTTTTTTTTGGTTTTTCGAGACAGGGTTTCTCTTTAGCTTTGGAGTCTGTGGAACTAGCTCTTGTAGACTAGGCTGGCCTCGAACTCACAGAGATCCGCCTGCCTCTGCCTCCCGAGTGCTGGGATTAAAGACATGTACCACCACCACCCGGCAAGTGAAAACTTCTAAGAAAGTCTCATTATAACATGAGTAAGGATGTTTGTTGGTCACTACCTGTAGCAGTCATAGCCTCTTACGCCAACTACATTTTTATTTTTTTGTGGTGCTGGGATTCTTACTCGGCCTCATATACACAAGGCAAGCACTCTACCGACTGAGCTATATCCCCAGCCGTGCTTCTTTTACAGGTGGAAGAAGAAATTGTCACTCTGCGCCAGGTCCTGGCAGCCAAAGAGAGGCACTGTGGAGAGCTGAAAAGGAGGCTGGGCCTTTCTCCTTTAGGGGAGCTGAAGCAGAACCTGTCTAGGAGCTGGCATGATGTGCAGGTCTCTACTGCGTAGGTACCACTCCCACAGTGGGGATTTTCCTTTGGCTAAGGAAGTGCCCCTCTTTCTTATGGATGGAGTGTATGAGTGCTGGGGAATGAGACGCTTTACAACCATCAGTATTAAATGAGACTGCTGGGAATAGGTGACCAGAAGACTTGAGTTCTTAGGGACTGTGCCTGTGTTTACTCAGAGGATGAAATCTGCATGTGTTTGAAAAGGTGCATGGACTTAGCTAGGTGTCCAAGTGGAAAATGTTTCCCCTGGATCCAAATTGGTCAGAGCACCAATGAAGTCCTTAGAGTAATTTTCTGTGTCTGTAGCCGTGGGTACCAGTCTCACATGTGACTGAGCTATCAGAATCTGGTGAGAGTTTACCATGTTTATGTCCATGTTTCTCCTGTTACAGCATTTCTTTGGTGGATGTCTTCAGAAGCTTTATACTAAAGAAGCAAAAATTTACATTGTGCAAATTTCACCTCTAGAAATCCCGTTTCTGTACTAGAATGTTGAGGACTTTGAGTCCAGTCTCATGGTACCTGTCAGCAGGCAGGGGCCACGGGCTGTGCCCTTCCCAGGAGCCTTCTGCTCTTAAACGACCAGGTGCTCCTGTGTTGTGATTGGGAGAGGGCATGCTCATCTCTGTCTTATATAGTCCTAGCTAGCCCTGGGCCCTCACACATGTATGGTAGTGGCTCTAGACTGTTTGGGTGGGCTGCACTGCAGGAGTCTGCTGTCTTCTTTGGAGTCTTACATGCAGCCTGAAGCCTGGGTTGGAATCATTCCAGATATTCATCACAGACTTTCTGTTTCTAGCTATGTGAAAACGTCTGAGAAACTTGGAGAGTGGAATGAGAAAGTGACCCAGTCTGACCTGTGAGTGCCCATGCTGTCAGTGTCCTTCCTCGCTCTTCTCTCGGTCTCCCTGGGACAGGGAAGCTGTGCACCCTTGGCACAAACTGTCTTTCAGTGCTTGCTGGCTATTGTTCTCTTCTCAACTTAATAATTAAAGGATGCTTTAAATACCTGCAGGATAGAGTACAGTAGTTAGAGAAATCTACTTGGTCACCAGACCATGCTTAAAATTCTCTGCCTGGTTATATGAGGTTCCTGAACTGAGTAGACACTGTCTCTGAATATTAAATATACCCTGACTTGTGGCAGTGACATGGTGATTGATGTCATCTGACTTGTTGGTGGTGGTAGATTTTTGGGCTTGTCTTCTTGCGCTCTACCCCAGATTCACCTCCAACTGTTGGTGTATGAGAGATTGTTGGGAGTAATGGTGTCACATGTTGATGGGTTCATGAAGTTCTGTGGTCTGGAGGTGCTGCACTGTCAGCCACATAAAATATCAGTAGACCATAAATTATTTGAGGAGAGCCCTTGTAGGTCTGTTAAAGTTTAGTGATGTCTGTTGTTTTGGGATCCTTAATTTAGGTAATGATGTCATCTACCTGTGCACTAGTCTGATTATAATATTTTTGCCCTTTGCTGGATTGATGCATGATTTAATCAGACTTCAGGAGATGGTTTCTGGCAGGATTTGACTGCCAGAGAATAGTTTCCTTTTAGAAGGAAATGATGACATGGTTACTTTAACACTTAGGGGAGAAATCTTTCCATGTTTGACCTGAAAGAAATTCTGATGAGCTTATCTGAAAGGTGTCTGGGGACCTCCTTAGTTCTCTGTGCATGTAGGGCCTTAAGGTCTGGTATCATATGGGAAGCAGTCAGGTATAGAAAGCTCTGGTTTTCTTTGGTTCAATATTCAGTTGTTTCCTTAGCTTTCCTATGGGCACTGACAATTATCTTCAGGACTGGACTGGACAGTTGCTGGAAGCATATATTCCCTAGGTGGAGACACTGTCATCTATATTGCTAGAGACCTAGACAGGCAGACAGGCTCGTAATGCAGATTCAATGTGAAGATAGTTTTGTGAGAAACGTGTATTCATTGTGTTCGAAAAATTGCCTGACATAGAGCTGTCTGGTATGTCATCTCGAATAGTTTCTCAAAGAACTCACATCAAATACATGGGATTCTGATATCTCCCAGAGAAATCTATGGCTTTGTGTGGAAGTGTAGTTTATGAAACATCTATTCCAACTTCCTCTGGCAGAGGCTTTTTGGGGTTTTGTCCCATCTTTTGGGGGAAGAGCTGTCAGCAGTGATTCCTAAGATGGAGGCATTCTGCATTGAGAAACCAGGGTAATGGGGATAGGACTAAAGATGCCACTTGGTCTTATCCTCTGCCTGGTTAGTGCCTATCTTTTTTTTTTTAAACAGACTTGATTCAATTTTTGTTTCTTGTGTAAAAACCCTTATGTGGTGGCCACAGCTGGAGCCTGGGTCCTCTGAACAGAGACTCTGGTGTGGGTTTTCACAAGATGGCCAATGAATTCCTGATAAGGAGACTTGGTGAACACAGTCTCTTCATGTCCTTAGCCAGGAGGCCCAGCTTGGTGAAGGGGATCCACTCCTTGTCTTTGGCTTTATCTCTGCAAGCCCTGCAGCCTTGTCCTCGGCCACAGCCACTGCTGAATGCTCCTAACCCTGGGCCTCCTGGGCCTCCTGGGCCCCTGGGTCCTCCAGGTCCTCCCAGTCCTCCCATTACACCGGTGTCATCTGCCATTTGGTGTTTTCCAGAAGAAGCAGCTAGTGCCTATCTTGAACAGAATTTAGGAACTGGATTGCTGGCAGGATTGATTCTGCCCATCAGTTTCACAGAGGAATGTCACATATACAAGCTCCCTGACCTTCTTGGCCCGTGTGTTTGTAGTTTCCTTTTAGCCAGTAGCGTGCTGGAGGACTGGAACAACATGGGGCTCGTTAGGCATGAGTGTCTGCCCCTCTGTGTATAGCCATGGGAAAGTTGTACTGCACTTACACAGCATAGATGCTGCGGGGTGGGGCCTGCTTTCTTAGATAGTCATTTGTGTATAAAGGAGCATCCATATTCTGTGGGCTGTGAAACTTTGTTGCATTCTTTTTATAGGTAGAGTGCACCACTTAACTGTGTAGTTACTAGTTGGTTCATGTTTCACTTTGAGTTCTTTGGGCTACAGTTAACAGCACAATTAGTGTCAATCAGGGTAAATTGACAGAGAAGCCCCTGCTTCTAATTTTGCAGCCTAACAAGGTTGCCCAGGTGTGAATATTATGAGAATTAGTTACTGTGGGCAGGGAACTGTGTCCTCTGGTAAAGCCTAAAAAGCACATCCACAATTGCTGACAGATACACTGCCTGGTCTCGGTGGTGGTGGTTGTGGTGGTGGTTCTTCTTCTCTCCTCCTCCTTCTCCTTCTTTTTCCTCTTCCTCCTCCTCCTCTTCTTCTTTTCTTCCCTAACCCTCCTCTTCCTCCTCTTCTTCCTCTTCTTCCTCCTCCTCTTTCCCCTCCTCCCCTCCCCCCTCCTTCCCTTCCCCCTCCCCCCCTTTCTTCTGTCTTTTTGTTTGTTTTGTTTTTCGAGACAGGGTTTCTCTGTGTAGTTCTGGTTGTCCTGGAACTTACTCTGTAGACCAACAAAACTGGCTTCAAGGTCACAGAAGTCCACCTGCCTCTGCTTCTTTGAGTTCTGGGATTAAAGCTTATTCTGGGTTCTTTTCTTTCTTTTTTTTTTTAAGGTTTATTTATTATGTATACGGTACTCTGCCTGCATGTATGCCTGCATGCCAGAAGAGGGCATCAGCTCTCATTATAGATGGTTTTGAGCTATCATATGGCTGCTAGGAATTGAACTCAGGACCTCTGGAAGGGCAGCTAACCTCTTAACCTCAGCCACCTCTCCAACCCTCTATGTTCTTCTAAGACAGTGGTTTCTAACCTTCCTAATGTTGGTGACCCCCAACCATAAAATTATTTTTGTTGCTACTTCATACCTGTAATTTTGTTACTGTTCTGAATCATAATGTAAGTATCTGGTACAAGACGCCTATGAAAAGGCTCTAGGCCCTCCAAAAGTAGTCTTGACCCACAGGTTGAGAACCAGCGTTCTAAGAGGTCTAAGTCTCAAAGAAGCAGCACAGCATAGTGCTCTCTAGCTAGTTGTCTGTCTCTGCTTTCTAGCTATGACTTTCTGAGCTTACCTTCCCCAATAGTGCATGATGTGTAATGATTCCCAGGTTGCCAGTGAGTCTGTTTGTCTGGGTATATGAGGCTGTCACAGTTTGCCTGCAGCTGTGGACCTGGGTGATGACCTTATGACATGCCTGCCTTCCTTCCTTCCTTCCCTCCCTTCCTTCCTCTTTTGCCTCCTTTTTGAAATAAGGTTTTGCTATGTAGTTTAGTCTGGCTTCAGACTTTTCATTCTTCTCCTTTAGCCTCCCAAGTGCCAGGATTATAGGCCTGTACTATCATGACTGACCGACTAGAGTATGTTTGTTTCTCTCTCTCTCTCTCTCTCTCTCTCTCTCTCTCTCTCTCTCTCTCTCTCTGCCTCTGCTTCTGCCTCTGCCTTTTTTCTGCTGCCCCACCTCTTTTGTAGGTAGTAGTTACTTTGAATTTATATTTCTGCAAATAAATGCTGCGGTCCTTAATCACCTTGAACTTGATGTTTTAAAGAAACACTTTGTTTTCAGTGAAGTGTACTTACAGAAATCTTGCTTCTCACTTCCCTGGCTTTGGTAGGAAAGTGCTATGTCACTTGTGTTTGTGTGGGCTCAGGAGGAGGCTGCAGGGCCTTTGTGGGTCATCAGACCTGTCTTTAACCTATGGGTTGGCAGGTGCTCTTACCAGACCACCTGTAGGAGTTAGGGTCAGGAAGAGTTTGGAAAGCCAGTTACTGATACCCTAACTTCAAGCTTTGCCAGGTATGTTGGAGAGAAGCTCTTTAGGTAACCATGGTGATACTAAGCAGCCTCAGGAGTCTTCATCTACTCCTGGCTCAGCTTCAAGTTCCCCAGCTCCCTCCAATGTGGAGCTATGACCTAAAGGTTTTGAATGAGCATTTGGTTATTTGGTTATGGTCTTTGCTGTTTCTGAGACTGCTGTGTCTTTTTTTGTGGTAGCAGAGCCAACAGGCAAGCAATATTCTTTGGGGGGGGGGCTTGAGACAGGGTTTCTCTGTAGCTTTGGAGCCTGTTCTGGAACTTGCTCTGCAGGGGAAGCAAGATTCTTATAATGAACTCCATAGTATCTCTGACCATCATGACATTCATCCCATTGGGTTAAGGTTGTAGACCCATATCTCAGTGTGATGTGTATATATGTGAATAAACAACATAGGGAGTGGGAGGAGATGGGACTGGTGGTCTTTGCTGTGGGCCAAGCCTGCCCATGCACAGTAGAGGGAGAGTGAGAAAGGGATGTTAATTCTGGAAGGATATTGTGTAGAAAGTGCTGGAAGTCAGAGGGCTCTTCATTGTAATGAAGGCACTGCACAGGTGCTAACCCAAACTGGGGACATCCTTCATGAATGCTCTTCAGCTTGTGCATTCTTGTCGCAGAAGACTATTTTATGTGGGAATTGGATCAGAAACTGAGAACTTTCTTTGCTGCTTCAGTATTGCCTGCCCGAGTGTGCTGCCAGGCCCAGCATGTCTGTGCTCTGTTTTCTCTGTAGCTGGCAGGTTTTGGCTCCCTGGGCAGTCAGAAGTATCATAAGAAAACAAGAGAATGGCAAAGTCTCAGGTCAGGTTTAGATGAACTGGAAGTTGAGGAGCTGGAGTAGATCAGCATTGTAGAGGCCCAGGGAGCATTCCCCCACCACCCAGTGAGTGTTTACCACCTGCCCAACTCTTCCTTGGTTTTCCCATGGGTGTTCTCTACACACTTGGTTTCTTTGGCGATGAACTATTGCTGCCTTTGCTATTTAGTTAGTCTAAGTGGTGTGTCTTTTCCCCAGCTACAAGAAGACTCAAGAAACCCTTTCACAGGCAGGCCAGAAGACATCTGCCGCCTTGTCTACCATGGGCTCTGCCATCAGTAGGAAGCTTGGAGACATGAGGTAAGCAGTTTCAAGTGGAAACCTGTTTCAAGTCAAGGGTTCAGACACATAACATAGGGACCCCTATGATAACCTGGACCAATCTACCTGTAGACCTTTGTTTGTGGGAATTCCTCTGACTTCTGTTGTTTGTCTTTGGCCGTTTACTTATTCCTTGGGGAAAGAAAGGTCACTAGTCTCTTTTTCCCTGCAGCTCTTTTGCAAAGCAGTGATGTGTCCTTGGAGTCATGATGGAATGGGCTGTCTGTTAGGGCAGGTCACATGTTGTCCTTAGGATCAGCTTGAGACTTCTTGAACTATGAGGTGATATGTCTGGTGGTGGGTAGTTGCTGGTTATACCACTGGTATCCTGGCCAGCTCCCAGGAACTACCATCCTGTTCTTCCTGAAAATAGGTTGCTTGCTCATTTAAGGTGTTCCCACTCTGTGTGTGTGTGTGTGTGTGTGTTTGTATTTTTGTTGTCCTTTTGAGGTAGTTCCTCACTCTGCAATCCAAGCTGGTCTTGAATTCATGGTAATTCTACTGCATCAGCTTTCCAAATGTGGGGATTATAGGTATGAGGTACCACTCTGAGCTTTTACTCCTTTTTTAGTCTGTTCAGAGCATTCTGGGTAGATACCTGACAGGGTGTTGGTGTTGATGGAAATGGTTCTGAACCATCTTTTTTTCTTTCTTTGAGATAGAATCTCACAGTGTATACTTATCTGGCCTGGAACTCACTATTGTAGATCAGACTACAATAGTGTCTCAAACCCACAGAGATCCACCTGCCTCTGTCTCCTAAGTATTGTACTGAAGTATTGGATACCATGTCTAACCTGTTTAGCCATCTTTTTTTTGTTTGTTTTTTGTTTTTTTGAGACAGGGTTTCTCTGTGTAGCCCTGGCTGTCCTGGAACTTGCTCTGTAGACCAGGCTGGTCTCAGAGTTATGGAGATCCGCCTGCCTCTGCCTCTGAAGTACTGGAATTAAAAGTTATGTTTAGCTATCTTGATTGAGCTGTTTTTTTTTTTTTTTTTGGCCTGCCTTTCTTTGGGAGCATAAGACATGATCCTGTGTCATTTCTTCTCCTTGTTGGAAAAGAAATAAAGTTTCTGTTTTCTTCTCAGAGAACTGGGATCTGCTATTGACCTCATGGTGTGCAGCCTCAGGACTGTGGCAGGCAGTCAGCAGTGCTCCTGTGGCAGTACTGCTGGCACAGCACTGTCTGGTCTCACTGTTCTGGCTTGTGTGGGCCAACCACAGTGATCAGGGAAGGTTTTCAGAACAAGGTCAGTGAAACCGGTTCTCTCCAGTTGGGTGGTGGTGCTGTTTTCACAGCCAAAGGGCTTTCTGTTTACCCTGTGTCTTCCCCTGGGGAAGAGAGCATATTTGTTGGTGTTCATATTAGTGTTTTGAACTCTGATCTCTCTGGTCCATAGCAGAGTCCCATCATCTCACAAATAATCACAGTGGTTTCTGAGGCCCAGGTTTATCATGCTAATAGTTTCTTCAGAATGCCCATTGGTCTCAGGAAACTAATATCATGAGTTTAGGAGGAGTAGATGGATGTCTCTGTCCATGGTGGACCAGTCCTAGAGCCATTGAAGCTCCAGGCACCTCTGATATACCCTCCACTTGAGGTGGGAAACTGGAAGTAGCAAGTAGGCTTGATGACCCTACTTAAACCTACAGAGTGATGAGTGCGTTCTTCAGTGGCTCCTTCTGTGTTGGGAGTACCCTCTGCTCAAGGCCACTCATAGAGTCCAGCAGTTTAGAGGGGGAGGGCCTTGTTGTGCTGTGGAGGAGTCGCCAGCTATGTTCTATTCTATCTTGTAAGTAGCTGCCCTCGGACTTGCATGTTCTAGGTTGGCCTTTTTGATACAGCCTAGAACCTTAGTGCTTAGCCTCTAGTATGTTCTAGGTCATCTTATGGTGCTTGGGTTCCTGTTTAGCTTTCAGAGAATGCAAGGTGCTCTGTGGACATGAAGGGTTGGCCCAATCTGGCTGGCTCTCTGTGTCTTTACTCACTAGGCTACTTATGTCTCAGGTATTTTCTTTAGACCTCTTTTTGCTCTCTGTCCTTTAACCTGTAATTGTTTGTATTATTAAACACCTAACAGTGCTCAGAAATATAGTGCTGTGAGCCACATGGTTGCCAGATTGCTTATTAGCTTTTTGTGGAGTCAGGATGGAGCTATGTATTCTGCTCTTCCTATCAGTTTAAGCACTAAAGAAGCATCCACAGAGTGTCTTTTCATATGCTAACCCTACTTAACCTTCCAGGATTTGAACAGAGGGACATAGGGCTTCTGTTGGGGGTCTTGTGTGGTATTGTCCTCCCTTGCTTAATAATGCTGTCTTTCTTCTTTTCTCCTGCTGCTATCTTTCAGGGCTCATTCGTTCTCACACTCCTTTAGGTAAGGTGACCTGGACATGACTTATGGACACACCTGTGTTAGGGCAAGGTGGACTCTGTAGGCCTATGGGAGACTTTGCTGGGTAAAAGTAGGAAAGCCAGTTCAGTGGAAGCCCCCTTTGCCTCAGGATGGTACCAGCAGGCAGCTACTTGCTCACAAGGCAATGGTCTATATGACTGTCCCCTATCAGTGTCTCATCTGGACCTGACTGTATTGCATATTTCTGGGTCAATAAAAGTGGCTGGCCTAACATTATGTGACAAATGTCCATACCTAAGTTTATGCCTGAAAATCAGCATTTGCACATAGGAGGAAATACCAACCCTGTACCTTGTGTTCTCAATCCTATTATGTGCAGGCTGGAGTTGAATTCAGAGATATGCCTTTCTCTGCCTTCCTAGTGGTAGGAATAAAGGTATACCCTACCGGTTTCAGTTTTCCTGTTTTAATGCTCTTTCTGATCAGTGTCATACTGCTCCAGCAAAGGCAGCATTGGAAACCCTTGGAGCTGGAAGAGAGGGCATTGTGTGGAAAGGGTCAGTAGCTTACTCTGGTGCTGGGAGAGTCTTGCCTCTTCTTATCTAAGCTGGCAAGTGTGGGCTGATCTGGCACCACAGGCTAATTCTTGCTTCCTTCTCTGCTTTCACCATGCTTCCAAGCAGCAGCTACTCCATCCGCCACTCGATAAGTATGCCGACCATGAGGTAATGTATTCCTTCTCCATTGCTCCAGAAATGTCTCTGGGTGGGGGTGGGCAGCAATACCAGTCATACCTTGTACTTCTATGTCCCCCCAGTCCATGTGTCTTCATTTTCCTGGCAGCTTCCTCTTCAGCTAAAGACTGTCTGTAGGCTGGCAAGGAAGAGCTCATGGGAAGGAAACTTCTTTTGAGGCCTCCAGAGGAGGACCATTCTGTGGACCTATGACCCATACTTAACTTTGCAAGCTCTAGCTCTGGATACCTGTGGTTTCAGTAGGGAGGGTTAGAGAGGCTGGCACATGGACCTGGGACTTTCAGAGATGGATCTCTGGAGACCTCATTATCAGCCCAACAGGACCTATATATATATCTCTAGTATATTCTGTTGCTTCTCACCTGTTTGACCAAGCATAGTGCCTCAGCAAAGTCCATCCTTGTTAGGAAAACTGTTGTGTCTTAGTGTGTGAAGACCTTTCTCCTATGTCTTCCTACCCTCTATTATTCCAAAACTGTCTGTGATTTCCCTTTTATGTAGTTTGTCTGAAGATATACTTGAAGGACTCCAAGACTTCTCATCCCAACACAAAAAAGAAAAGAAAGAAAAAAAAGCCAGAGACAATAATATGACCAAGAGGTGGTTTTCTTAGGTTGATGCTTACTTGTACTCTAGGTGTGTTGATTCCAGTGATTTCCTAAAATGTGGGAACTGACTGTATGATTTATGATAATGGGGACCACATTCTCACTTTCCTGGAAGGAAGACACCCAAGAATGTCTTTTTTTTTTCAGTGCTTGAGGACCCCACTGAGCTGCATCTGAGCTTAATCAGGGCTGCCTGCTTAGATTAGAGCAGGGATCCTGCACTCTGTAGTCAGGGGTTTACAGTACTCTTAAATGACATCGACCCAACCGGAAAACACCCACAATTACCCTGTGTAGAGTCTGCAGGGTCACTGTGCTCCTTTCTGTTTAGAAGGTGGGCGTAGTCCTAGCCCTAGGTCCTTCAACTTGAGGAGGGTGAGGTAACAAAACACCTTTTCATGCCATCATCTCTCTTATCTCTTTAAAGGAACTCTGCAACCTTCAAGTCGTTTGAAGACCGAGTAGGAACCATAAAGGTAACTATTCCCGGGCTGTATGTTTTCTTGAAGCATGGGCGTGATCTACTGAATCAACTTCTTTATTATTGAGGACTCAGTTATTACAGGAACTCATGTAGAAGTCTTTTGTACCTTTCATGTTGTTCCTGCAGTAATAACATACCACAGAACTTGGGTAAAGTCTCTGGATACAAAACAGTGTGTTTTTGTTTGTTTCTGATTTTTTAATTTTGAGACAGGGTCTCATTATATAGCAGTCCTGGCTGGCCTGGAATTCACTATGTAGACTAGGCTGGCCTAGAACTCAGTTCACCTGCCTCTGCCTCCTGAGTCCTAGGATTATAATTGTAGCCACCAAACCCAGCTAAAACTTACTCATCAGTGCCTCTGTGGTCATGCCCATCTTTTTCTTTGCCTTACCAACCCCTAATCTGTTCTTCATCTCTATAATTTTATCCTTTCAAGAATGTCTCTTAGGTTGTAGAGATGACTCCTCAGTGGGTAAAACACTTGCAGCACAAGAGTGATAACTCAAATTTAAAATGTATTGGGGGGAGGGTGTGTATATATGCCTTGGCATACACATGGAGGTCAGAAGGAAACCTCTCTGTCCTTTTACCATGTGGAGCCTGGGGATCAAACTCAGGTGGTCAGGCTCAGTGGCAAGAAACTTTACCTGCCGAGGCCATTCTTGATGGCCCAAGAACTGGAAATCTAGATCCCTAGCATGAAAAATCAGATAGGTGTGGTAGCCCACCTATAATCCCACAAAATTCTGGAGTTAGTGCCAGGGTATCTCCAGAGCAAGCTGCCTAGCTAGGGTTCATTGAGATAATCTGCTTTAGTAAATAATGTGAAGAAAAATACCTAATGTCAACCTTTTGTGTCCACATGCATTCATATATACTATGCACACAAAAGCAGAATGTTTAATCCCAGCAGCTGGAAGGCAGGACTAGGCAAATCTCTGTGAATTCTAGGCCAGACTGGTCTACATAGAAAATTCCAGGACATATATTGATATATAATATACCCTGTCTCAAAAAAAATTGTGTTTTGTCTGTAAGAGTGTATATGTACCTTGTGCATGCCTGGTCCTGTGGAGGTCAGAAAAAGGCAGTTGTGGCTACTATGTGGGTGTTGGGAACTGAACTTGAGTTCTTTCCAGAGTAACAAGTACTTTTGATCAATCAGCCATCTTTCCAGCTCCTTCCCCCAGATACATGTTTCTTAATATACCAAATGTAATCAATCTAGTGGAACCACACAGTATGAACGTTTTTCTAAACACCACAATGTATAATTCTTAGGAAACCTATACAGACTGTTGTATGTCATTGATTCATTTCTTTTCGTTGCTGACTAGTGTTCATGTTGCATAAACCTGTGTAGAGAGTTGAACATGGTCCCTGGACCTATTCTATTTTCTGTTTTGTCTTAGGTTTACTTTCTCTGTTTTTTCTATAGTCTAAGGTTGTGGGTAGCAGAGAGAATGGCAGCGATAACCTCCCTTCCCCACCTGGAAGTGGTGACCAGCCATTACCGGATCATGCCCCTTTCTAAGCTCGTCCTAGCTTATCATCCACAGAATACAGAAGCACACCCTCATCATCACAGCTGCAACTCTGCATGACAGAGCAACCAGCCAGGGCCAGAGAAGAGCT